>JAOEGL010000001.1:275025901-275193401 GCA_034509955.1 Urosaurus nigricauda
CCCAAAGTGTAGAAGACTTGGAGCACATGCCCACAGACCATTCCAAAAGCCATCTTTTCCCTGTCTGTTAGCACACCGTACATCTCCAGCAGCTCCGCTTTCCAGCTGCAAACATCTCATTAGACTAATGCATTCAGCACAGGCAGAAAACTCGATTTACCATAGCTACAGCAATGAATTTCCATTACGATGACAGCTTCAACCACATCATGTCCGGAAAACCAGCCAACCACTGCCTTTTTAAGAACACACACACACACACTTTACATGCAGAAAACGTGGCCTCTGTATGTGTGTGTATGTGTGTGCTGTGTTTTCTTTCCCTCTCTGCAGCTAAACTAAGAGGAAAAATGTGTCACATTAGAAAGCCTGCATAAATCAGTAAAAGCTCTGACACTTTAGGGTTGTTTGATTTTTTTTTTTTTTATTTTTAAAACCATGTTCCTTGCAGCAACAAGAATTCTTTGACAACGCTGAGAGTGGGTGTTTGGAAGCTTTTTTTAATTTTAAAAAAAATCTATCCCTCCTTTGTTGCCATAGTAACCAGACTGTATCATCATCTCTTTGTCCCAGTCATGCAGCAATGTGGCCCAGTATTGCGCGTTAGACATCAGCAACACGAAGGATCTGTCGTTTGACTTAGGGTAAGAACAGCAGGTGGCAAAAGCTTTTGACGCAACACAATTGTCATCAGCTAACAGCACTGTTTATGTAGGCTAAGTGTTTTATGTACTGGGTGTTCAGTGCTCCAGGAATATCACCCAGGTGTTACACAATGCAAAAGTGACTGGGAAGAAAATGTTATCCATACACGGAATCCATTCAAAAATCTGCAGACAGGCTTGGGAAAAATTAAGCTGTGAACCAAACTACGTCACGCTCCGAGGAAAGGATCTTATTCACCTTGCAATGAACAGAAGAAACTGAGAAAGAAAGCTCATCCACCAAAAAAAAAAAAGTTAACAAGAGATACTTTTCCATGGACCATTGCCATATTGTTGATAGCTGAAGTTTTGCTATGTCGCTTTTAAAAAACACTGCACTTCCTTTTCATCACAGAGGCATTTACACATGCTTGTTGTGGATGAAGTTTGTTATATATTTAAAAGGTGCCTTCTGTAACATATAAGCCTCTGGGTGGGAGTAACAGACAGGAACTGTTTTGCTGGCCTCAAACAAGGTCCATGTAATAGTACTATACTGTGTTTACCACAATGGCTCAACCACATACCTTCAGGTAGCTCACACCCAAGTCACAATGTTGAAAACATTTCCAAAGCGGCAGCAATATTAGTCTGTTGCAGCAAAACCAACCAAGTCTTGTGGCACCTTTAAAGTGGCATAGGTTTTATGGACTGCCACCTGGTTCATCAAATGCTAGTGTGGCAGCAATGCCCTATTGCATTCTTCTCACATCTGGTTCAAAGAAGTGTACTGTGTCAAAATATGGATGTTTCACTCAGCTACCATGATTAATAGACTTCAGAGGGTGATAGCTAGATAGACACCTTATATATTAATAGTGAAACCGTTATGTGACTGTGAATCCTAAACCAGCATCTTTTGTGCCAAGATTTGAGTAGTAACAAGCTTGCAGGAGTTCTGAAGTTTACACAAGTAGCCCATTTATGGAGGGAACAGTAAGGGTGAGAAACTCTGAAGACAGCTTAATGAGGACTAAGTATACTTGGGGCAGAAGGGGAAGGACATAATTTAATGGATTGAAAGGACACAGATAACTGGAACAAGAGTTGTGAAATACACACATGTACACATACATGTCTTGACTAAAAGGTTGGACAAATTACTTGTTCCTCTTCACTTTCTTCTTCCCCCTCCTCTTCTATTTATTATAGAATTATTTTGCTATTATGTATTATCATTATATATTTCATTATATATATATATATTATGTATATATATATTCTTACGTTGTAAAAAAGAATCACATAATTTTTACTATCTATAATTTAATAATCTAATTATTAATAATACATGATCAAAATTAATCTGATATATAAATATTTTGGAGGTTTTAAAAGGTATAAAATTTATATAATAGGGATGTAAAATTTTCTGACTTCAAGACTTATACTGAACAATCCATATGCTGGTCGTTTGAACACAGTTCAATTTATTCTGTCCTTACATCATTCCAAATGAGTTGGATCAGGTAATATCCATATTATATCTATCCTTCATGAACTGAATAAATGATTTCCAGTTATCATTCAAAAAACATCATTTTATTTCATTCTCTCAATTTAACATATTTGGTCATCTTAACCTGTTTTGTAATATTCCATATTTTTGCTAATTACTTCTTTAACATTGACAGGTGACAGCTTTCTCTAGAAACACTATTTTTGTGCCTGTTAAAATATTTTTCATTAATTTTTAAAGGTTTCTATTAACAGAGTATTTAACACATGATAAGATTTAAAGTGTTCATACTAAAGGCAACTTAATCATACAATTAATATTTTTGATATTTTTATTTGTATTTTACTAATATTTTAATTTTTTACCGTATTTTAAAAACAATTATTACAAAAGTTTTGAAAGAAAATTGCAGTAACAGAAAATGTCATTTACTACCTGGGATAGGAGAGGAGGACAGGAGACAAAGTTGGGACTTGTCAGAAAAGAGTTTTCAGTCCACCCAGATCTCTCTCCAGCAAGCAGAAATGAGAGAGAGGATAAAGCAATTTGAGTAGGCAATTTGGCCAATAAACATTCAAATTCCATAATGATATAAACAATTAGACAATCAGATATGTCTTTTGTGTCTTTGTTCACTATTGTCTCTGGAGACCAGGATGGGTATGCCTTTCTTTTTAAAAGATCCAATGGTCTAAAAAATCTTAATGTTCTAATGTAAAGGCTCTGTGCTTATCTCAAATCCAGTAAAACAGACAATAGAGAACCTCACTTCATTAATGACATAATTTTGGGCTGTAATTTATCATGGAATAAAAAGAATTCAACTTCTAGGTAGAAATAAAATATTTCTGTTTGTCCTAGGACTTGCTTTTGCAAGGTCCATGAAAAGGGAAATGTCATGTGGATTATTAGCAAAAACCAAAAAAACCCAATAACTTTATCAACAGATAGGGGAACATTTCCTACATCTCTTTCCCCCCATTAACATGAATCTTTAACAAGAACATTAAATTATCTAACAAGATTTTAACAAGAATCGTTAACAAGAACATTGATCTTAGGCAGAAAAACAATTTCTGTATTTCTGTAAGCATATTCAATAAATGGCAACCAAGCACCTTAAAAGCAATCATTTTAATCAAAGTTTGCCTGTGACTTTATTTAAATAATTAAATTTTCCATTAATGCCAGATTCCAAAGATGTGAACATCAAATGTCTATGATTATGGAGATCTATTTTGATGCAATTTTTAAAAACAAAACAAAACAAAAACCCAAGTCCCTCATACGTGATAAACACATTGTTTATTGGTGCATATCTCCAACACTGTTGCATTCCCTTTATTTAAAAAATTCTGGTGTCAAATGGCATTAAACAAGGATTATTTTTAATACTATTAGCACAATAGGATACAACAGAATAATACAGTTTAAAATTAAGACCAAGAGAATTTCACTTATGGTAGAAATGAATAAAACAGATAGGATAGCAACTGCAGTACAACCAACGCCTGAGAAATAGGAAGTCATTGTTTAGTCTGTATTATTTGTATTATGTTTAGTTTTTATTGTTTTGTCTGTCTGTATTTGTATGTTTATCTGTAATTCTTATTCTGGTAAAATAATTTTAAAAATACAAATAAAGGATGATTTGTTTTAGTGAAGATAAACTGCCATACTTAATCTGAGATTGCCACTCCTACCATCCTTGAGGCACTTTCTCTAACAATTGTCATCATATTGGGGTAAATACACTGAAACCTAAACTCAAGTTATTTTATGGGGAAAATAGCAGAAAGTACTTTCTTCTTAACCAGGAGGATTTACACATGAACAGCCAAGCACAAGAGAGAAACATGTTCTGTTTTGTAGCTACATTAAGCAGATCATTCCATACGTCCAAATTCCAGGAATAAGGAATCACTTCAGCAACATTTCACAGATGGAAAACAGAAGAGTGTGGCCAGGGGAAAAAAGGACAACATTAATGATAAATAATGCACAAAACTACTAGTATGCTGAGCCTCTTACAAGTTAAAAATGTATTTTTAATGGCACATAATGCATGTAGCACATAAAACAGAGAGAAGGAGAAAGCAGATTCATAAACGGAGCCTTCGGTCTTGTCTGGGGAGAAAGGAGGGATATAAATATAAATAAATAGGAAGGAAGGAGGGAAGAGATGAAAGCCAGTAAAAAAAATCCTTGAAATATAAAGTTTATACAAGCCACAGAAACATATAAAAGTTATTTATTTTCTGAAAAATTAAAAATATTTCTCAAATATAAAATTTAAATTTTAAAAAAACAAGAGAAAAAAATAACATTTGGAATGTTTCTCTACAATACTGATCCTGCTTTAGGGAAATTAATGATGAGAGAATCTTTGTGTCTATTATGAGAGAGACTGTGAGAGAACTGGTTGTACATTTCTGTGGGGTTTGGTAACTCCAAGGGGATCTCCTCAAGGAAAGCCCGTTTTAATTGTCAGAACTGCCCCCCTCCCATGCTATTTACATTTACGTGGTGTATTGATTTCTTTCCTGCAGTTTGGGAGTCACACAGCCTAGGCAAAGGTCAGACACCTGCCACAGCTCCCCTTTGTTCATACTTGTTCTGACTCTACTGGGAAGGGCAATACTCACCCTTTCCTATCTTCTCCCTCTGGCTGCATTAATGAGTGCAAAGTCTGCAACATTTAGTAGAAAGGTGACTGGATGTCAAAGAGCAACAACAGAAGCAGGCAATGGAGTGGCTGAGAAGGAGAAAGAAGGACATTTCAAAAACAGCTGAGAAAACAAAAATGCAGAAGATTAACCTTAGCCATCCTGTCTGATCAGTGACAGTTGCAGGGTATACTTTGGTTGAAAGGTGCTGGAGCCAACACTGCTTCCCCAGCTGCTTTTTCTGAGCATTTTTCTCCCTCTTAAAGGACAAAGCTACATGTGACCTGTCCACATGTGGGGGATAATCCTATGCAATTGTCAGTTTTGAAACAAGGTTCAGTAGCTCAAGTAGGCTGCTTGGTTGTCCACTGAATAAAAGAGGACACCCTCTTGTCCTTTGCCTCCAGAAGCAAAATGTCTGTGGCTGGCCTTGAGCTTGCTTAGTCCAAGGAAGAAGGTGTAACCTCGAGGAGATGCTGCTCTTCCATCCCTGCAAGATACTGCTTGCATATTCAAGGAATGCTCTGCATTTGGTTTGATGTCCCATAATGGAAGAAAGAGTCTTAGAACAGGCATAGGAATTCTTAAATGGAAAGAAATCCATATTACAATCCATATTACGATATTTCATTCCACGTTCTACTGGAATATGCATACATACATCTTCTCTCTTTCTCTCTTTTTGAAGAGATTAGGCAAGTTATGCTTTTTGGATTAAAATTTCCAGAATCCCAAGGCCAGTGGGAATGGGAATCCAAAAAAGGATAACTTTCCCCCCTCTCTATCACCAAACTCAGGCAGTGAACTAAAACATCTGTTTAGCAAAAATAGGGCTACAGGGGGAATTATCAACGCACTTGGAAGCAACACAAGGATTGAAGAAGGACAAAATAAATTTGGGAAGGAAAGGGGACCTAATGGAATCCAAACAAAAAGAAGAAACATGAATAGTCCAGTGAGGCCTGAATATGCTCAGGGGTCATAAAATATGTGTCTGCGGGCACAGATGGAAAAGTTGAGTGTAAGGAGAATGCAATCGGGTTTTTTGAAGGAGATGTGACTGGCAGGCTGACTGGGAGATTAAACAGCAGTGCTCTACATTTAAATTTTGTTACAGGTATCAATTATGAATGTACTGCAGATCAACTTTATTGGGTTATGAGAAGACCATCCACTTTCTTTACATTATACATAATTTAATACATTACTGTTATGTCAAATTACAGGCTAAGGCAGGCATACCTCCATTAACTAAGGCTCTGTCAGCAAAGTCCCTTTTTACAAAGTCTTTTTATGTCCGCCCAACCCCCTTTTACTTCCTCATCCTCTATTTAGCTGAAAGGGTTTTAGCAGGTTCTGCACTGTGAAGATGTTAAAAGAGAATTGGATTAAAACAGACTTTTGATGTTGGGTTGTAGCACTGTGTCGGCAGTAAACAATGGAATAAAGCGTAAACTGGGAAAGAATTAGATTCTGCTCTAGCTGACCCTATTGTAGCTATGTGTGCTTGCCTACAACAGCAACTACCTCCAGAATCTCTTACTGGACATGTGTTTATATCACCAGATTCCCCTAGCTTGTTTTTTTTTAAAAAATAATAATAATAACAAAATACCACATTTAGCCACCAAAATAAATATCATAAGAACAATGGAAAGGGGGAAATAAAAAGAATAATCCCTGGATCTTTTGGGAGAATCATTTAAGTTGTCTCTAGAAAGTTCAGATTGTTTTCATTTATGCAAACCTTGCCTGTCCTGGTTGTTTGGATTCACAATATACATATTGTTAGTTTTCAATAGAAAAGTTTGCTGAAACATGTGAAACCTTCTTTTCTTTTCTTTTCATTTGTGTATGTCTGTGCAACCTTTATTTCTGCCTCTGAAACCAAATTTTCTATTAAAGAGATAATGCCCAGGAACACATCTGAGGGAGAGCCATACATATTTCCTGCAATTAACCTTTTGCTCCTCCCTCAATGGATTTACTCAGAGATATGCACTTCAGCAATTAGATTTGAAAAGTTTACCATCCAGTGACCGATCTTAAAGTAAATCAGGCTACATGCATGTGAGAAGAAAAACATCTTCTGCCACTTCAGACAATTGCTATTCTAAAAACATACTAAACATATCAGCAGTGATCCTGTTGGTCAATATACAACACCAGAAATTGCAGAAATTGTATTGTTGGAAGCTTCAGCAATAAAATGACCATGGGTTCTGTCATGACAGAAGGAAAAATCATTGTCAACAACAAGAGAGAAACCGAATTCAAAGATATAGTAATGTTATTCTGTAGAATCAGTGTGCAGAAAGATCTTGTAGCACCTTTGAGACTATGGCTGCGTTCACACAGGAGGAATAAACCGGTTTAAGTGCCATGGCTCAATGCTGTGAAATTCTGAGAATTGTAGTTTGTTGTGGGCCCAGAGCGGAGCGGAGCTCTGGGCACCACAACAAACTACAATTCCCAGAATTTCACAGCATTGACCATGGCACTTAAACTGGTTTATTCCTCCTGTGTGAACGCGGCCTAAGGAGTTTATTGCATGCAATTTTAACACCAGCCCAGGCACAGGAGGGATCAGGATGGAATGGGTTAAAACAGATTTTACCACATGCAAAATTGCTGCTGCACTGCCATCTGATCATCACCCATCCTGCAACAGTGCTCTGGCAGCCCATTTTGGTACTATGGAAAGCACTGCTAGAGGATGGGTGATGGTTGGCAACAGTGCAGCAACAATTTTGTGTGCAGAAAAATCAGTTTTAACCCATTCCAGCTCAATCCCAATCCATGCCCGGGTTGGCGTAAAACTGCAGGCAATAAACTCCTAACTGGAAGAAAGAAGTTGGCAGCATGAGCTTTTGTAGACTTAACTCTACTTCCTCAAATGAATCTGAGGAGGTAAACATAAGTCTACAAAAGTTCATGCTGCCAACTTCTTTCTCTCAGTCTCAAAGGTGCTACAAGATCTGTCTACAAGAAAGGAGCTGTTTGCTCAGTAGCTGATAGGGCAACTTTGACAACAAGATTGCTTTCTCTGCTGTCTCTCCACGGCCTCTATCCACCACTCCAAAAAGTGTCTACTGCTAATGTAATGGACTCTTACATGGACATTAAAGCACATACAGGGTTCCAGCCTCCCACCAACTTTACAGGGTATGCAAGCATTGAGATGGGGGGTAGATTGAGAAATAAAAAATGGGAGGTCTGTTGTAGGTAGGATGAACAATGGGGATGTCATCTTTCTTGTTCCAGTGATGGGTTAGTGCAGCCCCTGGATGTCAGGGAGTTTCCCAACCCTGCTGTAAGCTTTTTGACCAAGCAGGAATTCGAACACAGATCTCCATCTCAAAGTCTAACTCTCTTCTCTGTTAAACTGCACTGGCTCTCGCAAATCAAAGTATATAGTATATGGTGTCAAGGATGATGCACAGTTGCAGGAACTAATACAACAATTACTGTAATTTATTTGCATATTATGAATATTTACAAAGAAAATCGTGTGGCTGTTAAACATATCATTTGTATATTATATAGATATGGAAATCTGGCAAAGTGGAATATGGCAAACCTAAGGGCTGAGGCTTTTTTAATTATATCATGGCTCAGATGACTTGGGCTTTTCTCAGTCACACCAGCCACACCTCTGCACTGATGTGACCAAGACACAGCAAGCTGAATATACAGAAAAGTGCAATATCCTCCAATAATGTGAAAAGTTAATTGCAAGTCCATATCTGGAAGACAAATACTTAATCAGCACCAGGACATGTGCATCTTAAAACAGCCTTTGCCTCTGCTAGCCAACCATGGGGGCATATTTCTGGGCTGGTCCATGCCCTTTCAAGTTGTGGAATATCCTCTCTTTTTTAAAAAAAAAAATGCACATCTATCACTGTAGTTTTTAAAAACCTCCAAGGGATTTAACCTTCCTGATCTGCCTTTCAGCTTCATGTTAATTAATCCCGTCCTTTCTCCTGAAATTAAAGCAATCTTCTCACAGATTTGCTCTGTGACTTGGTTGAGCCAGGAGGCAAAATGTGAACAATGCTGACTGCTGCTAAGAAAAATCTCACCATTCAAGAGTCCTTAGTTTAATATTATTTTACAGAACAATCCTATGGTGTTCCCACTCCTTCCTAAGCGCTTTCCGGTATACATGGGCAGTCCAATGCAAAAACTGACACTATTAATAGGGGAAGGGGGAAAGGAAATTCACTAGGTGCTGCTCTTTCACACATCTATCAAAACTGCAAGGCTGCTGTCTTTCAGTCTCCACTTTTTTTCAAAAAAATTGGCTAACCTAGTTCCTTGGGCAAATCACACTCTTTCAGCCTCAGAAGATGGCAATTGTAAGCCCCCTCAAGAAATCTGCCAAGAAAATCCCATGATAGGGTCGCCTTAGGGTTGCCATAAGTAGGAAATGACTTGAAGGCACACAACAACAACAACAACAGCAACAACAACAACCACCTCCTCTAACTGAGCATCCAGACAGACTGAAAGAACCAGAAAGTCCCTGTTTTATTTATTTATTTATTTATTTATTTTGAAAAGCCATAGAATAAGCCTAGCTGTCATATGGCATGCATTCACCTGCCCATGGACAAATGCAATAAAACCCATTTTAAAAATAAATGCACCTTTATCCTATCAGGCATAAGGGGTGTTAAAAGAAAGTGTGCTAATCTCCCTTGAATATGCAGGTAAAATCAAAACAAAAAGAACAGGAAAATCTTGATACTTCTTTTCCTTCCTGATTAAGGGCTTAGTATTTCCAGGCATTGTTGGGACTACATCTTTCATGAGCTTGCACCAGTGGCTGGGGCTGCTGGGAGCTCCATCTGGAAGTGCACAGTTGCCCAATTCCACTACAAACCAGAAGCCCGAGTGCATCCAAGTGGATGCCACATTCAAACTTGAAATGCAGAATCGTGTCAACTATGTACGTTCCAAACTTCATGGCTTTTTATTAAGGGGATACCACATCATGAACAATTTTCCAAACAGGTTACAGTGGAAGCTTAATTGATTCACATTTAATACCTTAGATTATGCATTGTGCTCTATAAACTGGCTCTCACCTCAAGGTTTTTCTTCACAATTTCTCCTTTTTTCTTTCTTTCTGTGAGACTAGCATACTGGCAAGCAAACAGAATCATTCCTCAGCAGAATCTTAGTTATTGGGTCTTTTGTTTTTTCTTCCTTCAGTTCTGCAAAAGTCTACCACCAACCACCACCCCGTCTTTTTGTATTTCCTCAGCAGAATGTGTCATTGTCATGGCTTGTCATGTCCAGTTATGTCAGTCATGTCACACTAGGTTACCATGTCATGTAACATGAACTGGCTGGTGCAGTAGCACTGCAGAATGGCTTTGACCTCAGCCTAGTTTTCTTTGTTTTTTAAGGTGGTGGGAGAAAATTGTATTCCACCTCATCCTTACCAACACACTCTTCCAATGAAAATGTTAATTTTCTATGTTTTTACCTGAGAGAACACCTCTCTAGGATTCTCTAGGTCCTCCAATGCAATTTTGTTGTCAACATCTGCCAGACATTGACTATAGAATTGCCTTGGAAGAGCTACAAATACCTAGTGGAGTGTTCTCTCTGGGAATCTCTAGGTCCTTCAGTGTGACAGTGTTACAATGGAGGACCTATATATTCCTAGAAAGAACATATTAATAAAATCTGTGAATAATCAAATCCACAAAAGTCAAAGCTGCAAATGTGGAGAGGTGAGAGTATATCAGTTCTGTGGACACAAAGGTTGCATTGTATATGAAATCACTTAAAGGTTACAGCAAAATCCACCACAACAATAAACTGAAATAGTATGGTGTTCTACATGTCATTTTTGAAGAAAATGAACTCCAAGCTGAGTGAGAACAAGTATTAAGGTGACACCAAATACTGGTTTGTGTACACATGTAAACTAAAGGCGGAGAATCATTTCTCTGTCAAGGAATGCATTCTCTCAGAAGTGTCAAAAACTTTCCTTCTGCCTCTCCTTACTTTCCCTTCCTCTGTCAGTAAAGAAGAAGATTCCTCATGCTAGAGGTTTGTGAACCAATCATTTGCAGATGCTTTTCAAAATTACATGGTGGGAGGGTGGATAAAGGTAGATTGAAGGTTGCCCACTCCAATGGAAAACATGCTTATCAGTCAAACAAGATGTGACAGGAAAATATGCATTTTTAAAATTCCAGCAGAGGTTTCTTTATGGGAAAACAGCTTTGGAAAGGGGAGCTATAGATCAGAAATTTAACATTCTCCCAGCATTTGATTTTCTAAACACACACATACACACCTTCAGTGTGAAGCTCTCTATACAAGTACATGGGAAACCTTAGTATCCACTGGGGTTTGGTTTTAGGACCCACCCCCAGCCTCCCACTCCCCCATGGATACCCCAATCCATGGATGCTCAAGTCCCATAAAATACAATGGCATAGTAAAATAGTGTCCCTTCTATAAAATGTCAAAATTAAAGTTTGCTTTATGGAATATACAGTATATATTTGATTATAAGTTGACCTCATATATAAAATGAGGGCAGATTTTGGGGCCAAAATTAAGGATTTTGATATGACCCATGGAGAAGTCGATGGTAAAACTTAGCAGCATGTGACAAAGGATGCAAAGAATGAAGCAAAGGAAAATGATGCTGAAGATCTTTTAAAATGTTGACAAGCATAACTGTTTGTGCTCACCCTAAAGATGGGAAGACAAGATTAAGGTCTCACCTTTTATCAGGGGATAGTTCACTTTTTAATAAGCATTAAAGTACAGTACTTACATTGACTTGTGGATAAGTAGAGCCAGGTTTTTTGGGTTAATTTTTTTTACTAAAATTTCTAGATTTATACATGAGTATATACAGTACATGCATATTTTTAATAAATTCAAGTTGTGGATGGTTGAATCTGTGGATAAAGAATCCTTGACTACAGAAGGATAACTGTATGCCTCTGGATCCTGTTGGAGAGAATTCTGGAACCTACAAAAGATGGAATTATGCTTTTGCTTTGTTTTTGCTGGGTTTTGTTGTTGTTTGCTTCATTTATTTAATTATTATTATTAATATTATTATTTCTAGCCTGCCCCTCTGAGCAAGCAATCGGGGCGGGTTACAACAGAGGGGATTATACACACAATAACAATATACATGAATTAAAAAACAAATGGCAATGTATTAAGCAATAACAATAAAATCAGATAGCAATTAACAATACCAATAACTAGCAAAATACATAACAATTATAGCAACAAAAATACATAGTAATTTAAGTAACAGTAAAATTAGCAAAGCAAAATATATAACAATTAACAAAGCAAAAATACATAGCAATTATAGCAACAACAACAAAATACATAGTAATTATAACAAAAAATAACCAAAAATAAAATAAAATTAACAAAGCAAAATACATAACAATTAACATAACAAAGCAAGTAAAAAGAAAATAATCCCCATTCTCAATCCCCATCCCAATCCTAGAAACAATATGAACTATACTAAAAAAAAAAGGGGGGGAGGGAGACAAGACTCCTCCTTAAGTCCAGGTAGAAGGAGGGCAAACAAACACTCTCTCAGACGGTCTTCACTGGCAGATGTTGAAAAGGAGGGAAAGAGGGCCATTCCTCCTCCTTAAGTCGAGGAGCCCAGGCATGGGAGGAGCCCAGGTAGAAGGAGGGCAAACAAACACTCACTCAGCCGGTCTTCACTGGCAGATGTTGGAGGAGAGAGAAAGAGGACCAGTCCTCCTCCTTAAGTCCAGGAGGAGAGAAACTGTAGAAAACAGTGGAAACACTCTTTCCCTATAGCTTTCCATTATATATGTACCCTTCAAAAACATGTTCTCCTATGAATAAAACAGGTTAAGAGGTGACCTGTAGAACTAAACTGGGTGCTACATTCAATTTCAAAGTGTTCTGTATTACAACCCGTGTTGGTTTAACCCCTAATGCTTATACCAGATTCATACTGGAAAAAAAACAGGGGCACATAAAATGTGTTGTATATATCTATACAGCAGAAAAAATTGTTTAATCATCTTCCCCTTTTTCTAGGAAGTCTGGAAATCCAGTTCTGTGAGGAGAGGAATGGATCTCTCACCACAAATCTCAGAGGCATCATTACACTCCAGTTTTCAGGAGTCTTGGGGAAAACTTCTGACAGCTAATTTGTTGTTAAATGGAGATCTGAGGTATAGCTGCAAC
This sequence comes from Urosaurus nigricauda, assembly GCA_034509955.1. Classification (NCBI taxonomy): domain Eukaryota; kingdom Metazoa; phylum Chordata; class Lepidosauria; order Squamata; family Phrynosomatidae; genus Urosaurus; species Urosaurus nigricauda. Next base: position 275,038,963 of record JAOEGL010000001.1, read on the forward strand.
TTTAGAACCTGTACTTCAATCTGGTGCTTGTACTTGGGTCTCTGAACTGCTGTGTCTTTCCACGGAAGGCAAAAATTGTGTGGCAATCCCAGTAGTTATATGCAATTAAATGCCCTCAAAATAAAAGAGATTTGTGTGTTCATGTTGCTGAAAACTCTAAACTATAACAGTATTCAGGGAAGTAGAATAAAGACCCAAACAAGTATTTAAAAGATCCTTTTTGATACATAATTGGAATTGGAATCTGGCCTATCCACTGTTTTTAGCAACAAAGTACCTGAAACTTGCATGGCACCCCATAAAAACAAATCCAAGTCTACAAAATTGTTCTTCACTATTGTAAGACTGGGAATAAATACAAAATTTAGAGCTTTACTCTCAAAAAGAGCCAGCCCTACTATCACATGGAATGAGGTGATCACCTCAGGTGGCAAATGTTGGGCGATAGCAGCAAGATTATAGAGGGAAGACTTGAGTGCCTTGTGGTCTCAACTAGCCTGCAGCTTTCAGTTCTGGCAGGGGACATTTTCCTGTCACTACTTTTGAGGAAAAATCATTTGGGAGTCCAGTTAGCTGTTGTACTTGCATGGGAGTAAGATTCTATGATCTTGCTTTTTGCCCAGGCATGACCAAAAAGTACCTTTTCCAAACTCTCCAAAATTGTGAACAAGCTTTTAAATTTCACAGAACTTTCCTACTTCTTCCCACCAAACAGACCCATCAAGCCTGATTTTACTTGATATCCAGACTTCTGTGAAATGCAAAAGCTTCCTCACAATTTTGAAGTGTATGGAAAAGGTACTTTCTGGTCAATATTAGCCATGCTGGATGGGGATATTCTGGGAGGATACAGACAGATGGCTCCATGCTGCCCGTCTTTGCCCCCCATCGGTGCTGCGCCAGTCGCACAGTGTGGCGCTGATTTGTTCCCTAAAAAGAAGCCCCCTAGAGCAGCTTCTTTTTAGAAGTGGCATAATGGCACTCATGCACTATGATGACAACACTTCCAGTGAGCACCGTTTGAGTGCACGGATGACCTTGCATCATTGTTGAGCGCCCTGTGTGGGCAGGGCTGTGGCAAGATGGTGCACGGGTGCCACTAGTAGAACTGGGCACGTGTGGACGCCCAGCCCTCCGGAGCTCTAAAATCAGCCCCAGGCTGGCGCTTTGCACCAGTCTGTATCGGGCCATAGTCTCCACAAAAAATAACATAAATTTTCAAGCTCTACTATATTGTGATATTAGAGTTGGTCCTAACAAAGATATTGTCCTGCAGTGGAGTTCAATATTTGTCTAATGATCTAGTATATTTTCCTGTGATTTTTAAAAGGCAAATATCAGTAAACAACTGACAAGCAAAAAAGCAGTTAATTTAATCAAAATTCATTCATTTATTTATTAGCTGGCCCTTTCCTATTCACCAGAAATAAAAAGCCTGCTGTTCCTGTTAAATAACTGAGTACTGTCTACTCATTTTATCACAACACATTGCGCATGGTTATAGGGCATAACTACCTTTTGCATTGACATTTATAGGTCAAGCTTTCATAGGAATCTCAAACCCATCCTCTCTTTTCCAATGTTCCACTGACATATTTATGGCTACGTGTCTTTTCCACAGTTTCACAATCTTAAAAACTACACTTGTATTTTCAAATACGATTTGTATGTGAAATACAAAACATGTTAACAGATCTAGATAAGCATCAGAGTCCCATGAAATCCTAAAGACTAACTCATTTACTTCAGCATGAAATTTCACAGATGATTTGAAAAGCTGATAGATGTCAACACAGCAGAAGGGAAACTGCCATACAGTGAATCTTAGAAATCAACAAAATCAAAGTGATAATGTGCAAGAACAAATCAAAGCTAGAGGTTTTCTGCTAGTGCCAAGATGACCACACACACACACACACACACACATACACAAATCCTCTTGGTGACGTATATTGGATAAACAAAGTGCTACAAAAGTATAATTACTTTCTCAAACACTACACAAGGAAATATCCAGTATCTCCTTGTGCAGCACTTTCCCCCATAGCTGTGTGATGACAGTATGCCAGCACTCAGGCATAGTTTTGCTCTTGACTAGCAGTAAGGGTGCACCCAAACATCATCTGATGTATATAAATGATATAGAATTTGGGGGAACGGACCAGTGTTTTCCTATCTGGACCCCTGCTGTAACTATTCTGCTGGAGATTTATGCTCTGCAAGCATCACAGGGGGCTTTGGCTATTGTCTGCTTTTCATTCTTTATTAATTACTTTTTGTCCCACTTTGCTTCAAGTATGGGTACATGATTATTCCCCTAGCCATTTTATTCTCATAAGACTCCTGTTAGTGTAAGAGTGACTGAACCACAGTGGAATTCATAGCTGAGTGAAGATCTGGAGCTGCAATTTCTCCCATCCAAGGCCGTTAGACCACACTGGCTCTCAGAATAATGGTCACTCTTCCAATATTCTGTCCAGAAATGTAGAAACTGATCAAGTTCTTTTGTCACACAAAGGCAAAATGCAGGTGGATTCACAGTGATAGCCATAATCTTGTATTGGCTGGAATCCTGTATGGGACATACATATGGGTAAGCACCATAGTCATGGTGCTACACACTGACATGCACCCATCCATGTCCAATTACTAGGAAGCAGTCACTGAGGTCATTGGAGATCTATTCCCCTGTCACTTGGGAAGCAGCTGACTGCCATTTCCACCCCATTCCATAAGCAATCCCCTGTGGAACAGGAAGAAGCAGTGTCCCTGTCACAATTCCCCTTCACACCAGAAATCACTTGAATTTGTAAGGGAATGGAAACATCAATCAGCTACTTCCTGAGTGACAGCGAAATGGGTTCCTGTTATTCACAAAGACTGTTGCCTCATAAGTAGGGATTGGGGAACTTTCACATCCCTATGGATTTCCAAAACTAAATTGCACAGGAGCTACATAGGGACTGTGAACATATAACATTCATCCATAACTCTGTTATGCATTCATACAGGATAGAGGATTTTGACTGAAGTTTGGGATAACGGTGAGCAGTAGTTTAAAATATTTAAAGTAATAATGATAAAACAATTTGCTCATATAAATAAACAGCAGCCCTCAGTACTCTGAAGTCTCTGTTGTTAAAATTCTGGCAAAGACACTTATCAACACATCTTGACTTTCTCATCAAAAAAGGCAATATCCATGCCTAGCCATCTATACATTTCTAAAGCTTTTTAAAAGTCTTTACCTTTTTGGAGATCCACTTCTGAACTCAAGAACAAGCCATAAACATTAACGAGTTTAGCCATATAATGCTCCGGGAAACATTTACAAGTGGCTGTACAAAAGAACACATAATGAATGAACAACATGTTCAAGTCTGCTCAGTGATGCTGTTCATCATAAAAGGATTCCTAGTGACTTTGAATGTCGAGTGCTGGCAAATACATGAAGGATAGTGTCTGTCAAGTGGCTATTAATCATAATGGCTACATAGAACTTTGGTATTCAGAGACAGAGTATCATGTGTGGAATTCTGTTTGTATAATGGGATCTTCCTTCCTCCTCCTGTCTCTGATCCTCCTGTAAAGCCACTTCTGAGGTTCAGAGAACCATCCAGAATAGCATGGACAATGGCAGGGAGAAGTCAAGCTGAAGAGAGGAGCTAGTGGAAACAGGAAAGCCTCACTCATCCACAACCCATTAAGCCTTTGTATGAAAGGAAGCCATTTCCATTGCAATAGGGTGTCGTTGTTGCATATTCTGCCATTATATCTTTGGATGCAGTGGGCCCTTGGTATCTGCTGGGATTTGGTTCCAGGACCCCCTGTTAATACAATAATCCGTGTATACTCAAGTCCCACTATAGATAATGACGTCGTAAAATGGTATCCCTTATATAAAATGGCAAAATCAAGGTTTGCTTTTTGGATTATTATTTTTGGGAGGAATATTTTCAAGCTGTGAATGCTTGAATCTGTGGATGCAGTATATGTAAATAAGCAGTCCAATTATACAGCATAATGGTGCTTTGAGGCATGCCTTGGATATGAATTTCCTGCATTAGTAGGAGGTTAGACTAGATTATGCCAGTTGGGATAGCTTCCAACTCTGTTTCCATGATGGCAGATTCTGAGAGTTGGACATCAATACATGCTCAGCTCTCAAGCTTTCTGTCTCACTGGTCCTCATTAGAAACCAGTAAACAAACAAATGAAGACAGTACATGGCTGTATGTATGGGAGGGAAACAAAATGTGGGCATTACTTTCTCTAATTATGAATTCAGCCACCCCAAATTCTGTTTCTTGAAAATGGAAAAATGAGGTGTAAGGGCCTGTATAGGACCCATATGTATATGGATTTTAAAAAAAAATACAAGCATTTTGTTATGAAGTGTAGACAAAACATACAACTTGTCTGGTTTTAACAGTTGTTCTATTCAATCTGACAATTTCTTCAACTCTTAAGATGATTTATAACAGCCTTATCCAACTTGATGCCATTTAGATGACTGTGGCAGCAGTCCAACACAGTTGGTGCCGTACTAAGCAGGGATGATGGAAAGTGTAATTCAACACATCTGGAGCAGATTTGAAAATACTGCTCTATAACAATGATTCTATATCCTGCTAATCAAATCTAAAATTATGGAATTACAGAATTGGAAGGTACATCAGGTCATATAGTCCAACCCTTGCCAGTACAGGAATCCATAAATAAAGCATCCCTGGCAGGAGGCCATCTGTCTAAAACTTCTGTCTAAAAACTTGCAACAACAACAACAAAAAGTCCACTACCTTCCAAGGTGCTCCTTTATATTGTCTCCAAGTTAAACATTTACAACTCTGTCATCTGTTACTCATAGGCTGTATTTTTAATCTTTACTGTCTAGGATGCCCTCTTCTGGTTGGGAAACCATGCTTGTTGTCATGGGTGCCCTTCTGTCGTGGTTTTATATGTTACCTCAGCAATTGGACCTGTATTTTTTTTCCCTGTGGAGGTTCCTTTTCTCTGTCAGATTTGATCATGCTCAATTGTGAAGATGGAAACTGCCTTCAGTCACATCCATCTGAGAGGCTGAGGATGGCTTCCCCAGTCTCTAGCCATAGTAAATGTTTCCTAATGTTTAAATTGTTATTGCATACAATGGAAGGCAACCTGAAATATAGGAAGAAGTGCAAGAATCTTTTTCATGATTCATTAATTTTCATTTAAAAACTAAAATTTATCAGTTTTGTTACTAATATGTTACAATGACTGTTGTTTATTCATTAAGCTATTATTCACTTTGATTATTTCAATCCATTTTCATTTTCTGATTTTCAGTGGGAATCTGAAGTACTTTTCTCTTTTATATAAAATCTATGTTTGTCATTCAATAAGCATTGAATTTTCAGGCATTCTGATGTGATTAATCAATCTTGCCATTTCAGATTGCAACATGGCCCCCAAAACCCACAAAAAACAAAGGATTCCGTTTTTATACACACACAGAGACACAGAACCCCTATCTGGAATGTCATTTATATTTAGTCCAGGTAAAGGACATCTATAGTTTCTCACACAGAGGAAAGAAAACCTCCACCTCCTTTCTGTAACATCCATCTAATCTAGTCTTGCTGCTAGGGGAAAATGAAAATAAATGAGTCCTAAACAAATTTACGGACATCGGGAACTTGTTTGTTTTCCCCTGCTTGTTTGCTAATGAATAATGAATGAAACAAAGGGGGCACGTTCATTCCAGATTTTCATTTGTTACAAAATGGATGCATGCTCTACTGAAACATAGACTTGCTTGAAGTTTCAGCAAATTGCTATCAAGGTAACTCTGAGACTGACTAACAGTCCTTAGAGGAAGGACAATGTATCACTGTAATTTTATATTATATTATGAATATAATATCATACATATAACGTTTTAAATAATTATATAATATAATATGACATGATATTCTACAATGTTATACATACTGTATTAAACAACATTAACAGGAAGACATGCACCTTGTAGCAGGTATCAAGGATGAAATGCTTCAGTCTTGTTCACAGCTTCCTGCTCTCAGCTCCCTTTCCTGGAAACTCCCAGTTCACTTCTGCTAGCAGACCTTGTTGTAGCAACACATTCTATAAATACTTAACATTAAAATGTTACTAGTCCTCATCATACTTAACATTAAAATGTTACTGGTCCTCATCATCCTTGTTGTCTGATACAGCAACACATTCTATAAATACTTAACATTAAAATGTTACTAGTCCTCATCATCTTTAAAGAGTTCAGCTTCATTTCCTAACAAATCTGGTGCACTTTTCAGAAACTATATTTGGAAGAAAAACTGAAACAATTTAACAATTTAACTGACAAATATTGTTGAAAAAGGCCTGCCCAACAGGGGCCTTTGACATTGGTGTTTACCAGGAGATTTTCTTTGAGGAGGAAGCCCACAGTCCTGTTTCAGTGATTACTTGACACTTCTCGGTATGGACACTGAGTGAACTGCTGCAGTCCTGCAGTGCGATGACGTCAAGCGTGTGCCACTCCGTGTAAATGCGGCACACACTGTGACATCATCGGCACATGCGCATATGGATGGCACACTTTAAAAATGGTGCAGTCCATATGCACTAGGGCTGGGGAGCATGTGGATGCTGTGCGTTACCCAGCCCTATTCACACAGTGGAGACAGCCTTTTTGGGCCATCTGTACTGGGCCAAAGATATGCCTGTATACAATATGTTCCTCTTGAATTTCTTTTTCCTCTGACTTCATTGTTTACAATTTCTCCCATCTCAATCCTATATTGCTTTACCTATGACAATGCATCTGATGGCACAGAGTCCAGTCCTCAAAGCTTACACTGGCATAATCTTTCTAACGAAAGGGTCCAAAGGAGGGCAACTAAAATTGTGAAGGGTTGAAACAATGCCCTATGAGGAACGACTTAGGGAGCTGGGGATGTTTAGCCTGGAGAAGAGAAGGCTAAGAGGTGATATGATAGCCCTGTTCAAATATTTGAAGGGATGTCATATTGAGGAGGGAGCAAGTTTGTTTTCTGCTGCTGCAGAGACTAGAACGCGGAACAATGGATGCAAACTGCAGGAAAAAAGTTTCCACCTCAACATTAGGAGGAACTTCCTGACAGTAAGGGCTGTTCAACAGTGGAACACACTCCCTCGGAGTGTAGTGGAGTCTCCGTCCTTGGAGGTCTTTAAGCAGAGGCTGGATGGCCATCTGTCGGGGATGCTTTGATTTGGAGTTCCTGCATGGCAGGGGGTTGGACTGGATGGCCCTTGTGGTCTCTTCCATCTCTATGATTCTATGATTCTAACCTTTAAGGTGGTCTTTATTATTTTTACTGAAGTGGGCTTTACATGCAATATATAGACCAATACCTCAAGTTCATCTTAGATGGCATTCCCTCACCACAGTAATCTACAAAGAAAAGATACAAGAAAGAGTAATACACTCCCACAATATGTCATTTGACATCAGACATTACTCTGTAATTAAATAAGTCAGACTTTCAAACTAATTATGTCACATTGTCTTAAGCTTTCAGCAGAATGATCAAGCTGTCAGGTTAAACAAAATTCCGTGTTCAACTGCAACCTGTCTAATAAGAAGGACTGAGATGTATGACCAAAGCAAAAGAACAATGTAACATTAAATTCTACATGAGTCAGACATCTTAAAGAAGCAGATATGATCAACTCACTGGCAAATATCTCCCCCTCCCAACGCCCAATTGATTTGACAAGCTCAATATTCTTTTTAAACTTGCAATAGCAATCCACTGGATTGAAAGTCAGCCAGACAGACAACAAGTTTTGACAAAGAAGAGGACTTTAGAATGCTGGTAGCCAGAACTGTCCTTTGACCCAGAGAAAAGTAATCCTAAAGTCCCCAGCCTGTTTTAGCAGTAGATATACAACCATAGACCAATACACTCTAATACACATTAAGACACATTAATGAAAGCAGGTTATACCATTTGCTCTGGGGAACCGTTAGATCCATCTTGCCAGCACAACTTGCCTGAGTTCATTTCTCACTGGTTAAGTGTGGCCACCACCACCACCACCACACCCCATCCTGGTTCAACTAGCACACACTCACAGACCAAGCAAAGAGAAAGCAATTAGAGAAGCAGCATCCTGAGAGAGGAGGAGGAGAGGCCAGAACATCTGGGCTATTTAGCCCCCCCCCCCCAGCCACCCTTTCCCTCACAGAGAAGCAGCGTCCTGAGAGAGGAGGAGGAAAGGCCAGAACATCTGGGCTATTTAGCGCCAGCGCCAGAATACCTTTTACCGCCTGCAGAGGACTTTGGGAGGGGCGGAGCACCGGTGGGAGCGGCGCTCCATAAAATGCTGGCCTGCCGGACTCTCCCCGCCCCCCAACAGCGCCAGCGCTGGAACACCTTTCCCGCCCTGCGGAGGGCTTGAGGATTTGTAACTGTTTGACCTATGCTTATTGTAATTGTATTGTAACTGTAATTGACTATGTTTATATTGTGGATTGCCCATTGATATTGTATTGCATGAGTTAAATTGATGTTATGCATAGGTGATACTGTGAACTATTTATTGATATTGTATTGTGTGCACATGTTAATGTATTAGGTTTTTATTTTTATTATTCTATCCATTGTATTGTGTGTATTTCATTACTGTACTCCTGCCTTGATCTGACGGAAAGGTGGGACATAGAAATAATAATAATAATAATAATAATAATAAACTCAGCGTTCTGAGACAGATCAGGCAATGGCAGTATTAAAAGGGCTCAGAAAGTGTCCTTGCCTGTGGGAGTCAGTTTGGCAAAAGTATAATCAAGGTCAGCCCGGGTTCAGTGTTTGTCAGGCAGCCCAGGGTGGAAGAAGCTAGCAAGATCATCATGCAGTTCATGGCTCAGTGCCACAGAATTCACAAAACAAGGATGCCAGCCAGAAAACAGACACATTGCTTCCAGTGACTGGTACCAACCAGGGCTGCCTCTAAAAAGGGATGCAGCTAGGTAGCTCTAATCATGAGCGCCTGTTTTGTTGCTTGGTAAGGAGCTTCATTAAGCACCTCTCTTCTGCTCTCTGCTTCACACACTTGGATTCATGGACTTGGGGGCTGTGTTGTTTCCCGAGCTGTGTCCTCTGTATCCTCTGCCAAGTTAGTTGTGGGTAGGTCCTGGTCCTGTTCCTTCTCAGTGTAAGGCTGATCTTCAACCAGGAGATTTGCATGAGTCTCTTCAGATTTGGATTCCAAGTCTAAATTTTGGCCCAAGTCCTAGCCCATCACACACACACACACACACACACACACTACTCTATCGTTTACCCCTCTGGGTCTTCCGCTCTCCCTAACTTCCTGTCATAATTTGTTCTCTAGTCAGAACATTCAGACACAGAAGAATCAGTTCTTGATTCTGGTGGCTGAGTCCAAGGAGCTGGGGCTGAGGCTGTAAGGAACCCTATTCCCCAGCAGGAAGCAGCAGACACTGAAGATACACTGTTATCCTTTGAAGATTGTCAAAGAGATAAAGAGAGTCTAGGCCAATCCCGCAATTGTTAAATAGGAAACACTGTTTCATTAAGCTCCTGGTGTCTTTAGACAACTGTCTATAAATATCCCAGCAACCTCCTGACATTTTTGTTGCTTCTAACTCTTCTCTAATGGAGACTGGTAGTACTCTTCAACATTTTCAGCAAATAGTGAATGTGGATTGTTTAATATGAGTACACCTTGTTTGTCTTTTTAAGTTGATAAGTGTACACTCGGCCCTCGGTATTCACGAACTTGCCATTCACAGATTCAAGCACCCACAGATGGCAACCCACGTTGTCCCCAATGGTGGCACATGCACAGGACTGCACCGCCATTAGGGACAGCTCCCATTGCCCTAATGGCCACATGGCTGTGTGCATGCACCACCATTGGGAACAATAAAATGCAAACATTCACCAATTTTGGTATTCACGGGTGAAGTCCAGAACTGATCCCCTGCAGATACCAGCTGTATTAACTGATACAGTTGTAGTTGTTGTTGTTGTTATTATTTCATTATTTTATTATATAAAATGATATAGTACAACAACAACACAGCACATCATGACAAATAAACACAATCTCTCTGGTGCATTAGACAAAACAGAAATACAAACCTACCTAAAGTCACATACATATTAAATACATAACAAACTCTAATACATAACTGTCCTAACATAAATAGCAATCAGCAAGGGGAAGGGAAGTGAGACACAAAAGGATACCTTTGACTTCCTAGGACATCATTCTGATCGTCAAATTAAAGTTAGTAAAGCACTCTGTTAGGACATTATCCATCTTGTGAAGAAATATACTTGGTATAAAAATACAAAAAGGGCTACTACAGATTCAGTAAAAGTAAAGTAACATATATTCAATTTCGATAATTTCAGATGCCCAATTTTACATCTTAATTTATTCAAATTAACCTGTATAACCTAGAGCCATAGCTAGAACCTATCGTTATATTTTAAATTATAAATTTAGTGTTCTCCCCTTTCTTTCTAGGTACTCCAGCACCGGGAGCCAATCCTCCCTCAAATAATCCCTATTCTTGTTTCTACATAGACAAGTTAATTTATCCAATTGAATATATTCTGTTAGTTTTATCAGCCATTCTTCAGTAGAAGGGGCTTTCTTTTTTTCCCACCATCCTGCAAGGGTAACTCGTGCAGTTACAGCAAAGTAAAAAATTAATTTGCCATATTTTTTTTCTAATTCGTCATCCATCATTATATTCAACAAAAAGTACTTTGGGTCAAAACTAAAATTACATTTTAAAATTTCTTTCATTACTGTATATATTTTCCGCCTGATATTATTTTTAACTGCTGTTGTTCATCTGTTAATTGTTGTTGTTCCCCACCTCAATCTGTAGGGAAAGGTTGGTAAGAAATAATAATAATAATAATAATAATAAGAAGAAGAAGAAGAAGAAGAAGAAGAAGAAGAAGAAGGTGTTTTCTTGACTTTGGATTGGCTATGATTGATGACTCTGTTTTGCTCCTTGCTTGCTAGTATATTAGTATATTATTTTAATATTTTTGAATTTTATAGTGTTGTGTTTTATCTTCCATTTTTGATTATATGTATGTCTGATGATCTGTCCTTTGGTGTAAAGGGCATTATAAATAAACGTTATCATTATTACTATTATTCATTTATCAAAACTACCTACTTACTGTAGCAACTTCTGCACCAACTGATGACTACCCTCTTGTTTCTCACACAGTCTTTCTGGATAACCTGTAACTAGCAATAGCAATAGCAGCTTCATGTACACACCACTTCATACTGAACTAAGCAGTCTCTGAGTGGCTTACAACTGTAAGGTAATTGCCCCAACAAGCTGGGTACTCATTTTAGCACCCCTGGAAAGATGCAAACCTCGAGTGGTTGGGTACTTCATATGGGCTCAGGTCTTTTAGTGGGATGAGTGGGTTTTTCCCTGTGTCTGGTCTGTCCTGCTGCAGCCTGGTTTGAGGTGACTGAGCTTTTGTGGTTGGGTCTCATTTTGGTGAGGTTCTGGTTTTGGTATCCTGAGCCCCAGGAGCAACCTCTACCTCTCACTCTTACATGATTGACATGTGTTTTTCCCTTCCTCTTTTCTCTTTCTCTTTTTTCCCCTTCTCCTTTTCCCCTTCTATATTGCTCTCTTTCTTTTCTCTTTCTCTGTTTCTTCTGGTCCCCTATTCTTTTATTTGTGCCCTTTAATAATTTCTCTCTCTCCCTCCCTCCAGTCTTGGATTCTCTCTCTTGCTGCTTCTTCCCTCCGCCTCTTTCTTCCCCTGCCTTCATAATTATCATTATCCTTTACTCGGGACGCCTGTCCAACTGCCTTGGCTGTGTGGCTTTTTAATTTGCTTTTACCTTCCTCCTCTATCTACCATCTAAGTGGCTTTTCCTTGGCCTCAGTCCTTGGCCACTGCTATTTTCTTTCCCTGCTTATCCCATACCCCTCATCACTACCTTCCCCATCTTTTTCCTCCCCACCTCCCTCTGTTCCACTTTGTCTTCTTCTGCTTCCTTTCTCTCTCTCTTTAGTTATCCTTTGTTCTCCCCTGCCATGGTCCTTTCACTATTCCCTCATTTTTCTTATACCACCTTCCCTACCTCCAGCCAGCAAGTCATCCAACCAGCCACGTATGTCCCAGTTTTCCTCTGTTAAATGTTGGAGGGTATGCCATGACATGGAAAATGTCCTTTGCCAGTTATTTATGGAACAGAGGGTTACACTTGGAGCATTTACAGAATGCGCTCACTTTGCCGTGCCGTTTACTAATAAATATCAAATGTTTTCTAATAATTCCTTCTGGGTCTCTCAAAATCTTAAGAACTGCCAGCAGATATCAACACTTGGCCAAATTTCTGACATCTACTGAAAATTATTAATAGCAGGCAGTTAAATACACCAGATGAACTATCCCAAAATACAAGACTGGATTTACACAAGTTAGCATGTGCTTTATAGTGCTTGCATCAAATATAGACTTCTGTTTCATTAATATGCAAAGGAAACATCTAGAATAATATATGATTCTGTATACAAGGCACTGATAAACAGAGGAGGTAGGTGTCTACTGCTACCTCTTGAGCAATTCACAACACATGATCTGCTATTCACCCTGGCATTTTATTAGCCATTAAATACCTGTTCCACAGAATGTTTTATTCCTGTGTTTACAACCAGTGCTGTCTCATTGCAGGCAGGTTGGCATAGTGTTTACAGAGGCTGTTTTCACCCTTTGGGGAAAAATGAATTAGGCCTAGTTTAAGGCATTAATATGTTTCCAATTATCTTATATTATCACAACTGTTTTATTACATAAAAAGCTGCAGCCAATTACAAAAGAAGGTAAGGTTTCATTTCATTTTGTGAGTTTGATGGTTTAAAGCATAAGATCTACAAATATAGTTATGGTTGTCAAACAATAAAGGTACATTTCAAGGTTAATACTAATGTTGGAGACAATTATCTGTTGAGAAAGGCAAGCGTATAAAAGTGGCACATTAGAACCATCATTGCCCAAGGTGTACATATTCATTCCTTTTGTTACATTATCATCTCTAGTTTTGTTGTGCCTAAATCTGCAAAAATTGTTTGACTACAAGTGGCAGCAAGACTAAAGAATGAATGCAGACACTCCACAGGAGATGATAGATCTAACATGCCATTTTCAGTTCTCTGTTGTCTCTCAGAGAAAACTATTGTCTTGATTCCAGCTTTGCACATAATTTCTGAACAGTCACTGTTTGTAAAGGGTAGATATAAACAGATTACTTTTTAAAAACAAAATAATGTAATCACTACTCTTATTTGGCCTCCAACACTGGTTTAAATGGGAAGACAGAAAGTGACAAGGTAAAAAATGAATCAGTGCCTTTATCTGGGGGAATTGGAGAGAAAAGAAATTAAAACTTTTTTACACAGGTAGGACTAGGCCTCAGCCAGTTGTAATGAGGGTTGCCATTTGTGGCTGGGGAAATTCAGGGAGATTTTTTTTTAATTCAAACTGATTTTGTTAAACCTTTCTAAATTCACACATTCAGATCCACCTCTTTAATTTCCCTTTCCTATTTAACCCCACACTGGAAAACCATACCTCTAGAGATCAGAGAGTAGCCCCTTATTTGTTTGTTTATTGTTGTTGTTTGCCTTCAGATCATTTCTGATTGATGATGACCTTAAGAGGTGAACTTAGTACCAGGTCTTCTTATCAGAATTTGTTCAGCGGGGATTTGCCCTTGAGGCCGAGAGAGTGTAACTTGGCTAAGATCACCCAGTGGGTTTCCATGGCTTAGCAGGGTTTTGAACCATGGTCTCCCAGTGTCCTCATCCAATACTTGAACCACTATACCATGCTAGCTGTTTTATTCAATATTATGTTTGTTCTTTTTGTTGTATTTTCTTCTCTTAGCATACTCTGCTATCTTTCTGCATGCCATTTTATTGTCAATGTATAAACACCCGAGGGTGGACTTTAAAACAGGGAGGGGGAGAAAGAGAATGAGAGAGAGAGAGATTAAAACAAAAAAACAGTAAACCCCCAGGTTGAGTCCTCAAAGACAGCCTTATAGCACATGCAGGTTCTTTTTTAAAGAAGTCTAGAAGCTCTTCACAGCTCATGTTAACATTCACTTTCACCTCCAGCTTGGTCTTCACAATGCTATCACTCGCTGTTTCTGTCCTTGGTTCATAGCTGTGTCATTACACCGAAAACCATTTCACAGACCTAAAAACCTCTGCCCATGTCTGATCTATGTTCTACTTCTTGGAGACAATCTCTTCCCTTACATGTTGTAAAACACAGTAGTCATCATACTGTACAGCGTATCCAATTCACTCTCAGTGTGGAGTGCTGTAGCAAAAGTCTGTAAAATTTGCCCATTTCACTTCAATCTGAAGTGAGAGTACTGACATCTATTGTTGTTTTTTTAAAGCAATGTTTCAACATCATATGATTTCTCCAGTTATTCAGTGCATGGTGTCAATGTCTTATAGGCTTTCTCTCTGAATTTTCTGACACCAGCTAGAAACACATTGTCCAAAATGACATGGGTTGATCTTCCATAGAATTTGTCCTCTCTACTCTCCTTTATTTTGAGTGACAGATCTGACACTGTTACATTCCAGTTTTTTCACACCTTGAAAAATTATCAAATTATTGGCAATTATCATCCAAAAAGTAAGCATAAGAATGCAGGAGAGATTTCTGTTTCCTCATTGAAAGCTAGCCATACAGTTTTCATTTTTATTTTCCCTGCTTCCCCAATAGAACAAATATGCTATTAAAATAGGTCAGCATTAAAACAAATATTCAATAGCACGTAGGAGTTACAGACAGACTTGTTGATATGAGCCAAACACACCTTTGTATGCTATTTTACAAACCAGAGAAGGGGAGAGGATCTACCTACTTGACCAACAAGTTATATTCACTGTATATCTTGACAATAAATGTATCTACATCAAAACTCAAAGTCTTCATCTTATGTTTCAGCACATTTGGTATAGATTACATTTGCATCACAAATATTTCTACACCCCTGCAGATATCAGGTATTTATTGTCTTGTTTTAATGACAGATACACAAATGTGTGCTGTTACAAATTTACACAAGCATCGTCAGCCAAGTAAGATGAATGTTAATAATGCTGACACCATTTTTCTGTAGAATATTGGAGATCAATGTCACAGTAGCCTCACTTGTCTCAACACTGTCATTGTAAAATCAAGCAAGCCATGCTTAATTCCCTCTGTCACAGAAAAGTGAAATGCAGTAAACGGGAAGACTTTCCTTTGCCCCTTGTGATAGGTGTCAGACCCAGATTTTAGAAACTATATGCTATCTAAGTCCTTAAGCAAAATTTTTAGTGTTCTGAAATGTTTTTGACTATACTGGCTGTTTTTTATCTGTCCACAAGAAGGGGGGGGGGACTTCAGAATCAGGCTATATTTCAGAATCAAACTCAGACTATATTCTTGGAAGCATTTTGCTTGTCTAGTTTGGCTTTATGAATACTAAGAAATACTGTGTTGAACCTGCACTACCTACTTCAGATGTTCATCATGTGATTTGGGGGGAATGTGTATCTTTTGGTACAATAAGTGTGATGAACATTATTTTCCAATGTTTCTCTAATTCCTTGTGTTTTATGCTTTCAACATGGCTTCTCACTGATTTTCTTCTCTCATACTTCACTGAAAACCCTTATGATATACAGGGTAGTCTGCTGCAGTTTGGTTGACTTTGTGAAAACAATTTCAAATGCATCTTCTTTTGTGCCATTCATCATTAAAACTACACACACATCTTCTCTTTTTTACTGTGCCACCATCTGAAGGTTCTTCACCAATACCATCTGCCATGAGCTTAACATTTTTTGTTTATATTTAACTACAAAGAAATACAGTGAACTATTCTTAAATAATCAGCTTCTCCTCTCTATCACTGCTGGCTGCCCCTGCATCCCTATCAGTCTACTACCTATATTTTACAGCATTTATCCAAGACTAGTTTCCATGGTTTACCCCTCTCTTTACTGATTATTGCTTTCCCCATAGCTCTCACACCTTCTGTTTATTCCTACAGAAAAAATAGGCTTGTGTGAGACTACTGGCTTATTGGCCCCAAATGGTTTTTTGAGATCAAAGTCACTTTCTCGACTGTAGGCCAGACCTAGGGTTAACAATATCGACCCTCCTTATCCACTGATTTTTTTTATCCATGGATTCAAGCATCCACAGCTTGAAAAATATTTTTTTAAAAGTAGAAATTCCAGATAGCAAACCTTGATTTTGCCATTTTATATAAGGGACACCATTTTGCTATGCCATGGTATTTAATGGGACTTGAGCATCCACAGGGGGTCCTGGAACCAAACTTCAGTAGATAACAAGGGCTCACTGTATCAAGCAAAAAGATAGCTTTATTCTAGAAGGACCAATGCTCTGATTCAGTATGGTAGCCTTGTATGTTTTCATAAGAGAGGAAGAGGCAAAGGGAGTAGTGTACCTAAGGAAGATCACTGAGCAGGCAAAAATGGAGTATAGTGTGGCCAATTGCCAGGGATAAGGAGGAGAAACCATGTGAAGGGTGGCACTGCAAGAAGATGATCTGGGGAAATATGCCAATATCACCCTATTCTACCAGCAGGATAGAATTCATCCCAGGGATTGCTTCTTGCAGCAAAACGGAGCTAGATCCAGCCCACTGACAGAGACTCAAGACTGTGTGCTAGGGGAGTCAATGGAACTATTTGCACAAGGTGCAGTTATGATGCTATTTTCTGTTTACTTACTGAGCCATATGTTCCTATATTCCTAATATTTCTGAATTCAAAGCAAAAAGAATGGAAGGAGATGCCAAAAGCTAGCACCTGTGTTACCATAACCAATACACATATTAGAGTTCATGGTATCTGTTAAGCATTGCTCTATATCAGTTGGATAACACCAGTCCATTCCCAAGAATTCCAAGGTCATTCAGATAAAGAATTCCTCGATCCGATGCATGAAGTATTTTATTGACAACATTTCCACTTGTCTGCATGCATACAGCATCTCTGTATTCAGACGTTCATCTCATGCATTCTTTCTGCCCCAAGCTTTTGTTAAACTCCTATTTTTTTTAGAATCCCAGCCATTAGCACATTCATCTGAATAACCTTTTTTGTATGACCAACTCCTGTCCTGTCACGAGTAATGTACATTTGCAGCCATTACAACCTAATCTCTCCAAACTTGATTTACACAGAGTAATTACAGAAGCCTTGAAAGCTAATAAATCAGTCATGCTACCTGAATACAAATCGTGGCAATTAATTAAATTATGAAAGAATATATTTCAGCTGTACAGGTTGACAGTAGAAAATAGGAAAAAACAAAATTAAAAGAGAAATGCTGGAGTGCAGTCTATGGGCTAGCTGCGGCAACATGCCTTTGAAACCAAATGTTAAATGGTTCCATTTGGAAAGTTGTTGATGAAGGTAATATATGTACTGTTCTAGACAATCAACTATGTCATCAAGAGTGACATCCCTCAGGTAGAAAAGACCACGAAACCCTTTCTGCAGTTTCTGGTTTGCCAAGCACTATCTTTACATTGTAGCAAATCCTTGGAAATATTCTAAGCCTCACCTCAAGCCAAGTGTTGCCTAGCTCAGCTGGACTTCATCAGTACCCTATGTATTCTCTAGAATGTGGTTATCGGCATTTCATGTCTTATCTCCCATCAACCACTCTGTTAAATTAATTTTACATACATTTTAATGTTAATTTTATATTGTCTTAATTAGATGATTTTAACTGTTTTTACATTTTTACTGTAAATTTTAAAAAAAGGTTTTTATTTCTTGAGCCACCTTGGGTCCCTTTTTTTGGAGAAAGGAGGCATAAATATGAAACATAATTAATTAATTAATTAATTGATGTAGCTGGGTCTCACCATAATAGAAACCAAGTGGTACCAGAGTGTTAATATGTTTACAAATATCATCAACAATATTGTCATCATACATGTCCCACCCTTTTCCCCATGTAAGGTGGCTTACAAAGGTTGAAAACAAATGCAGCTTTGAAATTCATACCCAAGCTAGACTTAGGCCAGTGACAAGAATCATCTGTCCTCCAAATTCTGTTGAAATGCAACTCCTTCATCTGCACTTACAGTACATGAGATGGTCCTAGTAAAACATTTCTTTGCTTCTGAGATGATAATTCCAGGTCACCTTAGATTCCATTTCAGGAGAAAGTGAAAGCATTAATTCAATAAATAAATAAATAAATCTATTTAGTGGCTCTTAAAAGTTTTGGTTTAAGCATTGCCCCATGTCTAAATTCTTGGAATTTATCCATTAATTTATTATACATTTATTTTTGCATTCTCATGTCTTCAGAGGTATAGGTTGACAATGATAAAAGTGCTAACTGAAAATACAGAATCATTTCAAAACATCCTGAATTAGCTTAATATACCGTATATACTCATCTATAAGTCTAAAAACGTATGCCCAAAAATTGACCCCAAAATCTCAGGTTGACATATTTATGGGTCAGTTTCCCCATGCGGTGTGGAGAGGAGTTTAGCAAGAAAGAGCCAAGCAGAAAGAGTCCTGGGTGACTGATTGATATAGTTTAGCATATATGGTAAACAGGGATGGGTAAATGCATTGCGCTTCCAGAAATGCTACTGATAAAGTTAAAATTGTAATTGTGCGGCAATCACTGTGTCTTTGCCCAGTGGGTTTACCACATGAATCACAGTCAGGGGATTACAGCTTTGGAATGCTTTCCAGTGCATGCATACTTGGGAGAAAGTCCCATTCAGTGCAATATGACCTATGCTAAGTAATCATGCAGATAATTGCATCATGGGCTTGTCTTTAGTATTTCAGAAAAAACTGTACAAAACTTGGAATGAGGGATATATAGTGAAATGATTACATTTGCCGACCAGAAATTATTTAGGGTATTGAGAACTAACAAAACAACATTGTAAAAAGTTCCAAAAGAATCTCTCTAAACTGAGGAAATGAAATTTAAAATGGTAAATGAAAAGTAAGTGAAAACAAATATTAAGTGATGCATACTGGGGCGGGGGGGGGACTTCAGCTTCACATATGCACAGATAAGATATGGGCAGAAGCAACTGACTGAGGGGTCGGTGGTTATGGTTGATATCTGTGTGAAAATGCCAATCCAGTATGTGCCTGTTGTATATATACAAAAGCAAAATCTAAGTAGTGTATTGTTATAGCCAGATATATTCAGTTCCCAACCTCTCTGCCTGCTCATATAACTTTTAAAAATTGACTTTACCCAAGTATAGTTTATAGATTGTATAATAAATGGCATATGATTTAATTTAAGCAGTTTCAATGGTGAAAATGTGAGTCTGTAAGAGATTCATTTAGGAACTGGCTGCAGTCTGTGATCAATGACAGATGCTCTGAAATGTAAATAAAGATTTTTAAAAATGCCTCCACAGTTGTACAAAAAAGAGGAATGGAGTCAACCTGGCCTGGAAATGAACCTCTTTACAGATGTGCTAATTGAGGCAAGTAGGATAGTTAACAACTTCTGCTGAACCCAGACCAGATCAGAGATGTGCAAGCAAAGGTAGTAAACTCATCTGGTATGGTTTATTTTTATTGGTTATACTAAACAATAAAAATAAACCATACCAGATGAGTTTACTACCTTTATATTAACAAGCTTTATATTAACAAGAATAGGCATAAGGAGGAAATAAAAAGCTGAGAAACAGCTTTTATCAGGCTGCTTTCGGCACACCTAAACCACAGAAGACGCTGTGGAGTCCCACTGCCAAAAATGCCAATTTATCTTGGTAAGGCTATATATAAGAATAGATATAGATAAAAAGCTATGTTAAAAGATTCAGTGGTTAATTGGTATATCACATCCACTATCAGAGGCACTATGCCTCAGTGAATCAGTGGCTAGAGAGCTCAAGATGAATGGTGCAGTTGTGCTCATGTTCTGATAGTGAGCTTCCTATAGACAAGTGACTGTATGAACAGAATATTAGCCCTCAGTTTAATTATTCTTCTTATGTGCTTAAATCAAAGGTGAAGAATTTTTTAAAAAAATAAATTATGGTTTTAAAAGATATAAATGGGGAAAAATCACAAAGGCAGAAACAAACCTTTGGAAAAAGTGAGGAGTCTTCTGGTCTAATTTTTGCTGATTTCTGGGGAGTTCATCACGCCTCCCATCTAGCCTGGGAGCCTCAAGACAGAAGTTAGTCTAACAAAATCTGAACAGCCACACACTCATCATTCTTGATATATATGAAACTTATTTTCTGTGTTGTGGTATATTTTTGTTCATTCACACAATCAGGCTATTTTTTAGAATCCTACTGCTGCCCATTGACTACCACCAGGGCCATCCAGTCCAATCGTCTACCATGCAGGAATACACCATTGAAGCACAGAAGGCCATCCAGCCTCTGCTCATTCACAAAAGCTGACTATTCTCTAGAATCATAGAGTTGGAAGAGACCACAAGGGCCATCCAGTCCAATCCCCTGTCATGCAGAAATACACAATCAAAGCATTCCCAACAGATGGCCATCCAGTTTCTGTTTAAAAAGGAGACTCCACCACACTCCAAGGGTATGTATTGCATGGTCAAAGAGCTCTTACCGTCAGAAAGGTCTTCCGAATGTTTAGGTGGAATCTCTTTTCCTGTACTTTGAATTCATTGCTCCATGTCCTAGTCTCTGGAGCAGCAGAAAATAAGCTTGCACCATCCTCAATACAACTTTTTTTCAAATATTTAAAACATGCTTTTTAACCCTATCTTCTCCAAGCCAGACATACCTAGCTCTGTAAGCTTTCACCTTTTGGTTTGCCCTCCTCTGCACGTGTTCCAACTTGTCATTATCCATCTTGAATTGTGGTGCCCAGAACAGAACACAATATTCCAGGTGAGGTTGGACCAAAGCAGAATAGAGTAGTGCTATTACTTCCCTCATTCTAGATAGGCACTACACTCCTATTGAGGCAGCCTAGCATCATATTGGCATTTTTAGCTACTACATCACATTGTTGGCTCGTGTTCAGCTTGTAGTCTACTAAGATTCCTAGATCCCTTTCACATGTACCTGGCAAAGCCAGGTGTCACCCATCTTCAATATTACAAAGGCAGGTAAGTCTCTATTACATATTCAGCTTGATGGAGGAGGAGACTAGTGTTGCTAATTCTTAAGGCTGTCTTCCATTTGTACAACAAAAACTCATCAGGTAGCACTATTGTTTTCAACATAATAGAAGCAGAAAATTAGAAAAAAGTTGGATGGTTCTTTCTTTGATCCTTTTATAAAGTTAAGAGTGATTCTGTTTTTATTACTATTTTTTAAAAGTGCGATTTGGGATGACTCCAAAATTCAGTCTTCATTTCCCTCTGTCACTACATGCAAAAACTAAGTGCTATGAACCCAAAAAGACAAATGCATTTTGGTACATTTTGGAAAGAATATAAATTATAGCCAAAGCCAGCACACGCAGTTTGACAGAGACGATTCCTAATACCAGCTTTGAGCCCACTGCTGCTAATTGCATAAAATTATACTTCATATTAAACCTCATTGTTGCAAACAGCTCAACCACCAAGGAGGAGTAATTAAATTAAATCCAGTCACTTAAGCATTTAACCGAATAGCAGAACCTAGGTTAGTTTGGCAGCAGATTAGTTCACTTTTAAAGGAGGTTGCATTGGAGGTGATGGTTTTT
Organism: Urosaurus nigricauda; assembly: GCA_034509955.1. Classification (NCBI taxonomy): domain Eukaryota; kingdom Metazoa; phylum Chordata; class Lepidosauria; order Squamata; family Phrynosomatidae; genus Urosaurus; species Urosaurus nigricauda. Next base: position 275,060,759 of record JAOEGL010000001.1, read on the forward strand.
CTTTTAAAGCAGCACAACATGGGAGGCTTTGCATTCATCACTACCTGCCATGATCACGTCTGTCACTCCTCCTTGACCTTGCAGCAGCTTTCAGATACAAAACAAGAATGTTGCAACTACAGGATTGCCTGTTTGGTGGGTGGGCAGAATGTTGTTGAAATTCAACTCTCATCAGCCTTTATCAGCAATCTCAATGGTGAGGAATGCTGGAGTTTGCTGCCCAACAAATGTCTGAAGTACCCTACTAGGCTAAAGGATTGGCTCAGAACTGGAGGCCTTGGGTGGTGTTACTCCTGATCCTAGCAAGGAGGATTCAAAATTACAGATTTTGAGGGGCCCCTGTGTATTTGATAAAGATGTCAGCTTCTCTGGGACAAATCCACATTGGACAAACTTCCAGAAAAAAACAAAGAAAGTGTTATAGTAGGAATCAATCCCCTTACATCTGAGCTTACATCTTAGAAGAACTTATTCCTTGAAAATGGAGTAGTGGTTCATAGGTGCACATATACAGAGGCACGTGTGTGCTGACTGAGTATACATTAAAACAATTCACACAGTAGTTATATCACATATGGAATTCATGAGTACAAAAAGTGATCCCAAACATAAAATATTACAGCCATTTCCTTATAAAAATAGCCAGCTATAAGACAAATGTCCTGTCTTGAATGAAATATATTATGGTGCAATGGCTATTATCTGTTGTTCATTGTCTCATTAGAAATGTTGTACCAGTTGGTGTTACTAAAAATATTTCCATGTCTTTTTAACATGTGAATTAGTATGTCAATATATTTTCTTGTGTTCTTAGAAGTCTCTGAAGAAGGAATTATAGTTTGAAAACAATCATTGAGATACATATGAACTGTTCCTCTCCTTCTCCTTGTGTTTCCATATGCCTTCCTGTAGGTTTTGCATATTGTGATGAATACCAGATATGATTGTTTTAAAAAGATAATAAAGCCAGCATGGTGTAGTTGTTTGAACGTTGGACTACATGTCTGGAGGACAGGGTTCAAATCCTGGATTGGCCATGGAAACCCACTGGGTGACCTTGGGCAAGTCTCACTCTCATCTCTCAGCCTCAGAGGATGGCAATGGCAAACCCCGTCTGAAGAAACTTTCCAAGAAAACCCCATGGTAGGTTCGCCTTAGGGTCACCAAGAGTTGGAAAAGACTTGAAGACGCACAGCAACAAGAACAATGCTCTCAAATGTCATGGTGGTTAAACAGGAGGAAGAGAAATCTTCACCTATTTAATTCTCACGCATAAGAGTGAAGATTACAAGAGACAGCTTTCTCCTACTCCCAAGTTATGGAACTCCCTTTCTTCGAAGGTCTGGTTGGCCCCCTTCCTGCTGTCTGTTTGTCTCAGCAAGTAAAGACCTTTTTATTCATGGAAACTTTTGGATTTAGTGTTGCAGCAGATGGAGGTTTTAATGGAAGGCGTGTCTTTTTATTTTACTATTTTTAAGCATATGTTAATACTGTTTTTCAAACAGAAATGTAGTTCATGTTTAAACTTTTGTACTAAGAGTTTTTAAATTATATTGGGCTCTTGAAACCTTGTACACTGCCTTGGATCTCATGGTGGGAGAAGGTCCGGCTATAACTCTAATTAATTAATTGGTTGATTGACAAGATACTTTTGCAAACATTTAATATGTATATATACAAATGTTTTGCACAAAAAAAAAGACATTTTGTGCAAGAAAACCAATGGTTTCTGCGCAAAAATACTGTTTTATCCCAAAATACAATGTCGGGGCAATGGTCTTATTCCCTTCTCCCCAGAGCTACACCTGTTCTCATGTCCTGCTTGATAGCTTCCCATAGGTGGGCATTTTGTGAGCTACTATGGAAAACAGAAAGATGGGCTGACTGGAATTACTCTATTCCAGACAGACTCTTCTCTTGTGGCATCCCATATCTGGATTTCATATCCACCTGCATTTTTGGAAAAAAGTCCACCCATATTTCAGGAAGAAATTAAATCAAACATTTTATTTAAGCAAATGTTTAATAAGAAGTAAATTTTAGCTGTTCAGCAGGTTTAGATTGTATATCCTTATTTATTCTGAGTTTGGAAAAGATCAGGTTATTTGGACTACAACTTTCAAAATACATCAGCCAGCAGGGCGATGGCCGAACAAACAAAAAGAAAGCAAAGAAAAAATGGATATTTTCCAAACTCATTTGATGTTACATGATTTTCACTGACTTTACATTACATGTGTCCAACTGCCATGTTAGCTGCATTCAGCCTTACAGGCAGACACCACGGCACTACAAAATGGCTGGATTCTGTACACAAAGAAGAGCAGTCAGTTATTATGTCATTTTACATTTTTCTGGTTTGTAATGAGACCATCTAGCACCTGATTTCCATGGCAAGAAACCTTTGACCCTTTTTCCCATCAGCCATATAGTGGAATAGTTTTAGGGCACTGTAGTAGAAAGATTTACCAAAACAAAATACTAATTTGCTAGAAAGTCAACTGGCCAAGCATTTGACAACTGTCAGCTAATGTTATATTATTTGAGTAAACATTTTGGTGTTCCTTATTATAAACCTATGCACTTGTGTCCCCCTACCGGAATGAATGAGTTACTGCAATTAAAGAACTTGTTAAAGACGGTGGGTGGGTTTATTTCTGATTTCTTTAACAGTTGCCAGCCAGAAGCTGGAATGGTAACCTTTTAATAAGTACAGCCAAAAAGTACATTAAATCCAAGATGCACCAGAATAACCAGAGAAGCTTTCCCAAGATGAATATTGCATGAAAGTGTGCAACAGATGGTGATGAGAAAATAGCAGTTATCTCCACTCTTAAGAAAAAAGAGAGGATATGGGAGTGTAACCAGAGCAGATCTGGAATGGGGCTGTAACATAAGCCCAAGAGAGGTAGACCATGCTGTATTTCCTTCCATATATTTATTATTTTATGTTAGTTATTAAATGTACGCTCTGCCCTTCTACGAACAAATGCCATAAAAGGTAGCTAAAAGTGGTAAAATCAAGCAATGCAGGTGCAATTACGGAAAACATGATTAAAAATGCAGTTAAAATCGATAGGTAAATAGAAAACACCTCCCATTTGAAAATCTTTGCGAATTTTAAATGGGGAAAAGTTCTCCCCGCCACCCAGTTACAGTTTGGGCTGAACTAGAGCCCTTTCACACATTTTAATACGAAGCTAAGTATACATATGAAATTAGATGTGCCCACGTCATATAAACTTCTGAAGAAAAGGACAGTAGGACTGGGTGTAGCTCCCACTACGGGTCACATAAGATGAAAACCCAAATTGTTGCAACACTGCAGGTTGGGTCTCCTTTATCCAAAATGCTTGGGAGCAGAAGTGTTTTGAATTTCATATTTTTATTTTGGAATATTTTCATATATACACACACATAATGAAATATCTTGGATGGGACCTAAACACAAAATTCATTGATTTTTTTTAATTGACATCTTATACACAGAGGCTGAAGTCTATTGTACAGTGTGACTGTGTCATACACGGGTGCAATATATGTGGCTTTCAGCATACGCTGAAAGCCATACCAGAAGAAGCCATGGTGCACGCTGCGCTGCAGGCACGAGCCCCATTATTTTTAATGGGGCTCCACCATACGTGGAATTTTCCTTACACAAGGGTGGGTGGGTCTGCAACGTATCCCCCATGTAAGGGAAGGGCCTACTGCATATTTTTTTAATAATTATATTGAACAATATAAGTACAGTACATTGTATATATAAGCATATAAAATAAGTATATTGTACAATATTTTTAATAATTTTGTGCAATGTACACAAAGCTTGTGTACATTGAACCATCAGAAAGCAAAGGTGTCATTATTTCATCCACTAATGAAAAGATTTGAAAGGTTTTGGGGAATATTTTGGATTTTGGAATTCCAGATAAGGGAGGCTCAGCCTATATATGAAAGTGCCCTTAGATCCCATGCATCAGAGGAAGCAAGACCCAGGTCTATAAAAACTCATGCTACCAGCTTCTTTTAGTTAGTTTGAAGGGAGCTACTAGATTTTCCAGACTTTTACAGCTGTTTTTTAAATTCTATGTCCTTAGCAAAACAAGCCAAGGAGAAATGTTCAAACCACAAGTCACAAAACATCATCTCAAAACTGAGGTCTGTAGTGGCACGATTGTAAGAGCCATCAAGCTGGACTATACTAAAGGCTTATCTAGTCTACATTCTGTTCCAACAGTGGCCAACCATAACCGGAGTATGAATTGCATCATATGGTAACTACATTTAGTCCCTTTTTAAAAGGTAAGGAAAATTGTCACATATCTCTCATCAGCTCTGGACATTAATCCAAGTTTTCTAACCTGTCTTCCAAGGTAAGCCTCTTTATAGTTATTTATTCTGGAATCAAAGGTGGGAATTTTCTGCCCAAACTATGTGGTACCAATCCCCTTTGTTGTTAAGCTGCTCTCAAAAATAAGTTACTTTAAACATTATCATCTGGTGCTGTAAATATGATGTCATGCTAGACAGAAAGATGACCTCCAAACCAGGGCAATTTAAATTTCAAACTTATTACTGCAGGAAAACTGTTTTTAATGAAACCATCTTCACATTTAGGACATTTTCAAATTTTATTTGCAACTATTGCAATTACAAAGAAATATATCAATGTAAGTTTGCATTTAAAGTGACAATCCTCTATTTCATAAACAAGGTCACAAATTAGTGAGCAGCCTTTGTGTTGCTTCCATTATATGGAAATGTTCCTGTATGACAAATTTATTTGTCACAATTGTTAACAGTATTTCAGTCTTGTAGTTCCTCAACACATTTGTGATAAAATATTACATGATTGACATTTGGATGTTATTTCTACAGCTTCTGACCACATTGTTATTTTCTTTACATGTGGGGAGAAAGACTGGAATTTATTGTAAGATTTTGCTTCTCCTTCACCAAAACCTCCCAATATGCCCTTGGAAATCAAAAGCAAATATTTACGTTGGGAATGAAGCCTGGTTCTCTATGTTATTGTCACTGTTCAGCTCTCAGAAGAGAGGAAAAATGCACTATTACAAAGCAAAGTTTTATCAAATTTAGTCCAGTTTATTTTGTTCTCAATAAATACAAAAAAAAATCTTAGTGTGTGTGTGTGTGTCCAATTTAAAAGGCTTCTAACAGGGTAAAGTGGCTTAGAAGCTAAGCTGTGATAATTTTACCCTTAGTAAAGTTAAGACACCACTTTAATTTAACACATGGTCCCACAATCGTTTTATGCACACAGTTTTATTCTAAGGAATAAATCCTGTATGATTTGCTGACTTTAGATACCTAAATGTTTTACGCCACCGAGAAACAGAAATATGTGTAACTGCCATAAGAACCTGAATAAAATCCCCCTTCTCCTAAAGTAGATTAAGTCTCAGATGAATGGCCATCATGACAATATGGAATGAACCCAACTGAGAGTAGGATGCCAATTTCTTTAATCCAAAGGGAACAAAAGGTTTCAAAGCTATGAGTAATCTCAGCTTCAAAAATGTTTGTAAAGCCACTGCAAAAGAGCTCTGTTTTCCTAAGACAGAAACTCCAACGGATGTTAATTTCAACTGGTGACTTCAAAAATGTGTAAAACAAATCTTCTAATATGAAAAGTTTATTTAAAGATTGTTTCTACTTAATAACAGTGTCTTTTAATATATTGGACCAAAAGTCAATCAGACAACATAGCCCACACTTCTGGACATTTAGAATAAAAAAGCTTTTATTTTCAGGTTGAATAAATGCACCGTCCTGTACGTAAAGGCTATAAAGAGCCATAAGCATCTCCCAGGTTATACCAACTGATTGACAGACTTCCACTTGGAAGTTACATAAAGCACTCATAATTGGTAAAGAGAAACTAAAAGAAGAAGAAAATCCATCTTCCGTATTCTAACACAGCTTCGTTTTATCCTTTCCCAGGTTAAAGATTTGCAGAATTGTCCCATGTAAAACAGTTAGTTCATAGTAATGTTTAATCATCCTCTTCTTCCTCTTCCTCCTCTTCCTCAAAACTGTCTTCAAAACCCTCACTGTCTTCCTGGTCCTCATCTCCCTCTATTGCTGTATCCCACTGTGGATGATTTTCTGGCACTGGCTTAGCTTCATGAACTTCCAACTGCAAGAAGTTGAGTGATTGTCCAGAAAAGGAAAAGAGGAGGGAAACACAAATTATTTTCAGGATATTATCATTGTTTATCCTACAAAAGACTTGTGAACATTTTTATCCACAACATACACTGTGATACACAATCAATGCCAAGGAAAAGTGTAGCCTAGACAATCCCTCAATTGGCAAGGAATAGCCTACTTCTTAGTCATCTTTTTAGCAACCATGTAAAAGGCTCCACTACAGGAGACAACAAATTCAGCTCATTTACATTGTGTTATTAAATACCTTACTAAAAAAAATTACTACTCTGATTAGTTGCAAAGAAGGGAAAGATGCACTCTCATAACCAGTTGGCTTTTATGTCTCTGGATAACCTAGTGAAGTGGTCCCGACAAAAATCACATTAGCAATCCTGGAATGAACTAAATGCTAATGCAGGTGGAATCCCTCACACAAGAGAACTTTCTGGCCCCACATCCTCCAGTCAGTCCCTTTCTTTCCAAGAATGTCCCCCAAGTGAACTGCATCCACACTGGCACTGGATAAGAGTCTCTGGATGACTACTGAAATATGACCTCATGTGTGAACACCTCTGGATGACATACTGAAGATACGTCCTCATGTGTGAATATCTAAAGACAGAAAAGTGTTCCTCACTAATAATGTGATGGGCACAATTTGTCAAAGTCCCAGGCAAAGCAGAAAAAACCAGTCACTCCACACAGCTGTGTGCTGCCACAAGAAAGTGAGCAGTGTGCCAGGCTTGTCAACAAAAAGCTGCCCAATGTGGTAGCTTTCTCTATGAAACATTTTCTTCAGGAAAAGCTCTCATTTTCCTTGCGAAGGTTAGCACAAAACAGAACACAGTGGATCTACACCTTTTGCCGAGTCCTTTTCCAGTTTTTTTTTTCACCATAATGTGGGAAGACCATGCTTCAAGTCCCTACTTAAATGGAAATGGGATCAGTGGCAAGCAGATGCCAAGTGGGTGGCCCTAAAGTGTTAAAATCTGTTTGCAAAGATAAATGTGCAAATTAGATCACTTGCATTTGATTATGGTGACTAAATACAAGTTGATTTTAGTTTTGAATTTAAATATGTGAGGGGTTTTTTTATTTTGTATTTTCATAACATGCTTACATAGTAAGCCACCATGAATGCAAGATAAAGCAAGTTATATATTTTTAAGAGACATGGAAGATCTTAGGAGTCATCCCTTGTGTTTTAGCAGAAAATGTAAATCATTATCTGAATGAACAAATGACCAAATACCATTCAGAAGTGTTAGAAATCCTACCTTCAGTGGTTTAATCTGGTCCAAGCCCATGTAGGAATCCGATCGTAAATAAACTGTATACTGGTAGTTTCCAGGTTTGCCTGGTGCAGGAAATTTGAGTTCTACCTAGAAATACAATTCAGCCACATAGCTAAAGTTATAAACAGACATTTATAAGGATAACTATGAAACAGCATCAACAAAGTGTAGAAATTGCCAGACTTTATAGGGACTTCCCGTCGGCAGAAAAAGAACCCGCAAAATGCAGGTTCTCTTAAAGCCGCAGCAACAGCATAATAAGTGCACCACTGGCACACTCATTACATAAGCGCCATGTGGCACCATGTGGATGCTGCACGGGGCTTACGTAATGATGGTGGAATCCATGCAGACAGGGCAACGCCATCTTGATGCCCTCGTCACGTGCTAGGGTTGCGGGGCATGTAGATGCTCCACCCCCAGGCAACCCTAGCACGTGACGAGGGCACCACAAAGGGCTGGTATGTATTGGCCTATAGTTTTCTTATTGTTTCTAGTGCTCAAAGCAATCAAATTCGGTGAGCAAAATATTCTTCTAAGAAAAAAATTGAAATATCTGCATAAACACAGTTCTGTCTATTCAAATGTATTCTTAATACCAGTTCTTTTATTATGACTGTCCTACTAGATGTCTGTTGGAATATTTTATTCAGAGACAGTGTAATGTAGTCACTTGAGCAATGGACTCGGACTTCAGATCAGAATTCAAATCCCCACTCAGCCATGGAAATCCACTGGGTAATCTTGGGCAAGTCACACTCTCAGTGTAAGAGGCAGACAATGGCAAATCTCTGAATAAATCTTGCCAAGAAAATGCTATGATACAGCCACTGTATGTTAGAGACAACTTGAAGGCACACAGCTATGACAACAAACATCTAATTTATGGTAATCATAGATCTTTCTTATTAAATGCTCATGCTTTTCAAGCTTGGGCATTTGAAAAAGGTTAACCTTTAAGGTATACAATGTCCCTGTTCAGAAATTTCTATCCCAGAATAACCATCTGCTATCAGAACTTTACTCGGAGAAGAGGAGATGGTGAAAAAGAGATGGCTATGGATACTCTCCAAAGAGGCACCAAGAGATAATGAGCCCTCCTAATGGATGAAGAACAGTGGCCTAGTCAGTGATAGGGGAGTAGGAGGACCATGGAAAAACAGAGCCAGGGCAGATTTCTGGGGCAGAGGGAAAGTAATCTGGGAAACATAGAAGCAGAGAGGACATCTAATGGCTTGTCAATACATGTCTTAGATTTCCTGGTTTCTGCTGCCTACACCTAAAAGATTGCTTTTTGTGATTTTTTTGGGCTGTGTGGCCATGTTCTAGAAGAGAGTGGCTGGCATCTTCAGGCTACACTTTTCTTTGAAGAAGAAACTCTTCTAGAACATGGCCACACTGCCCAAAAACCCACAAAAAACTGTGGATGCTGGCCATGAAAGCCTTCGACTTCACCTGAAAGATTTCTTGCTATACACAAGGACGTGAACAAGCTTTCTACAAATACTCATGATCTCTCAAAAACTGAACACTGCAAAAAAGAAAGAAAGAAAGAAAGAAAGAAAGAAAGAAAGAAACTACAGGCATTGCTTTTATTGATGTTTCTGAGCTATGAAAGTTGTGAGTCTTTTTTTCTGGGTGGGAGGGAGATGAGAGTTTCATTTCATTTTGATTCAAGTGACAATCTAAAAATTCACTGAAATTTAAAGCAGCAAAAAGGTTCTTGCACATCTTGACAAGCTAAAGAAAAAAGTAACTGCCACACTAGCATTTAAAATGAACATGGGAAACTGACAAGATACTTTACCTCTTCTCGATCTTTTAGGGTGCACACATGATATGGCATAGATATTAGAGTTTGTTCCTTTCTATCTGCTATGTATAACCACCACCACTCTTGCTTTTCCTGTTGAGGAAAACACAGAACAAACATTTGCAAATATGATAAATCTGTATCTAAGGTTTATGAGGGAAATTTGCATTGAAGTGAAACAAATCTTGGACTCTGTATCCCCACTGCCCCAGGTGCTCTGGTTGGGTTGCTTCACTCCAACAAAAATGAAAAGGACAGACAGCCTTCTTGGCTTTTAACAGCCATTGCACTTCATTGTTTCAAAATGAAAAGGGACAAACAAGCCAGTTACCAACTCAATACCAGGGAGGGGGAATCTGTGGCCATCCCAGTGTCAGGTTCCAACTCTCATCAGCCCCAGCCAGATATCCATCAGTGATTTCAGGGGATGTGGTCCGATAAAATCTGGAAGACCATAGGTTCACCACTTCTGCTCTACGCAAAAGTATAGAGGAAATATAAAAGGAAAGAGAGCACAAAAAAAGAAAAAGATATTCTTGGAAAAGTGCAAAAGCTAAAATGGGAAGAAAGGACCTTTCAGGAGTGCCCAACATGAGGCCCGGGGTCCAGATGCAGGCCGCCAAAGGATTTTTGGAGGGCCGGGGTCCAATTTTCAGGAGGAGGAGGATGTCCCGGCTTCCAGAATCCTGGCCCAATGAATTCCTTGCCCAGACTTTGCCTCTCCTCCTTCCCAAGGGGCTAGGGAGCTATTGCTGGGGGCAGGCTTACAGCTCCTTCCACCCCATTTATTCTTGAAATCTAATTTTAAACTCAGCTAGTTTAATTCTATTTTAAGGGGTGGGAGGTTTGGAATGGGATCACTGAATTATTTTAATTGTAATTGTTTTTTAATCTTGCTGTACCCCACCTCGAGTGTTTTTACAGATGGGCAGGTAAGAAATAAATATTATTATTATTATTATTATTATTATTATTATTATTATTATTACTAGCCAGGCAGACCCAGGAGGAGCTTTTTGCAGGCCATGCAGGCGAGATCAGAGAAAGAGCAGGGAGTGAGAGGGAGAATGCGGGAGTGGCCCAGTAAAGTAAGGGGCCCAGGAGCTTCACTGGGGTGGGGGCGGGAGAAGGAGGGGATGGAGGCTGCACTTTTGGTGGGACGGCCTGGAAAAGGAGGCCCAGCACCTCGTTTTTGTAATATATCTTTTATTTATTATTGTAGGGGGGGCTGGGGCCAAGGGGGGATGGAGGCTGCCACTGCTGCACTTTTGGTGGGGTGGCCTGGAAAAGGAGGCACAGTGCTCCTTATTGTGGGGGGGGGGGGGGGACGGACTGGGGCCGAGGAGGGGATGGAAGCTGCCACCATCGCACTTTTGGTGGGGGGCCTGGAAAAGTCCCTCCTTTTTGTGTGTGGAGGGGCTGGAGCCTAGGGGGAATGGAGGCCACTGCCGCCACACGTTTGGCAAAGCGGCCTAGAAAAGGAGGCCCAGCACCTCCTTTTTGGGGGGAGCTGGAGCTGAGGGGGAATCGAGGCCACCGCCACTGCCTGCCACATGGGCTCTGCCAGCTACCTGAGCCCCGCTGAGGAGGGACGCCTCCACTCCGTAGCAAGGCCTTTCCTCCAGTGGTGGTTGAACCATGTGGGCCTCAGACAGTTGGCACACCACCCCACCTTCGGCAGCAAGCCAGCAAGGCTTCCAGGGCATGCGCCTGGTCCCTGCTGGTGCTGGCAAGATGGCAAGGCCTCTCTGGGGCCTGGCCCCCACCAAGAATGCTACCACCGCCATGGCAAAGAGGTAAGTAAGGGAGGGAGGAAAGGAAGGAAGAAACAACGGAGGGAGGGAGGGAGGGAGGAAAGAAAAAAGAAAGAAAGAAAGAAAGAAAGAAAAGGAAGGAAGGAAGGAAGGAAGGAAGTTAAGGGTGTTTGGACTTTATCTCCCAGAAGCCTCAGCCAACTTGTCGGTCTCCGTCTGGGATTCTGGGAGTCTAAGGCCAGAGTTTGGGAACCACTGTTGTGTGCTTTAAAACTGTTTCCAATTTATGGAGACCCTATCATAGGGCTTTTTTGGCAAGGTTTGTTTAGAGGAGGTTTTGCCATTGCCTTCCTCTGGGGCTGAGAAAGTGTGACTTGCCCAAGGTGTCACCCAGTGCAGGGGGTTAAGGCCATCGCCACAGCCACTCCTGCTCTTTTGGTGGGGCAGCCAGGTAGTGCACAAGCCTTGCTGGGGCCTGGGAGATTGGTGGCTGCGCAAGAGGGGTGTGTGTGTGTGTAGATCTGTGGAGGGAGATGTGTATGGTGTGTTTGTCTAACATGGGGGAGGGTGTTTTCTGTTGTTGTGTGTCTTCAAGTTATTCTGAACTTATGGCAACCCTAAGGTGACCCTGTCATGGGGGTTATCTTCCCAAGATTTCTTTAGATGAGGTTTGCCATTGCCTTCCCATGAGGTTGAGAGAATGTGACTCCCAATTATAATTAAAGGTCTGATCATATTTACAGTGCAGAAATCACAATTCCTGTCAAGGAAGTAAAGAAGGGAGAGAGGAAAGAAAAGAAAAGAAAAGGAGAAAGGGAGGGAGGGAGGGAGGGAAGGAGGGAAGAAAACCAAGGAAACAAAGAAGGAAGGAAGGAAGGAAGGGAGGGAGGGAGGGAGGGAGGGGAGGAAAGAAAGACACAAGGAAATAAAGAAGGAAGAAAAGAAAGATAGGAGGGAGGGAGGAAGAAAAGAAAGAAAAAAAGAATGAAATGGGGGAAGAAAGAAGGGAGCAGGGAAAGGAAGAAAGGAGGAAGGGAGGAAAGAAAAGCAAGGAAATAAAGAAGGAAGAAAGGAAAAAGGAGGGGGGAGGGAGGCAGGGGATGCCTTGCCCCTTGGGTTGGGTGACCAAACTTCCCCTCCTTTTCTCAGACATGACCCCCATCGCCGCCTTCAGGAGGAGGGATTCACCCATGTCCTCCATTTTGAGCATGGTTAAGAAGTATGGTTTTACATTTTTTATATGCTTCCAGCTTTTATTGGGTCATGTCCCCCATTTTTCTTGATTGTCCTAAATTTCACCTAAATGTCTTACATTTCACCTAAAACTATTATGGCCCAAACAACTTTACCTATCTTAATTCCGGCCCCTACCTCTTTCCAAGTTGGGCACCCCTGTTCTAGATATTCCTCCACATGTCACTGGGCTGCGGTGCTCATTTATGCTTCATCACTGACTATGCTCAGTAAGTTTGATGGAAGTTGGAACCAAACATCTAGAGGACCAATGTTTGTCTATTCTTCTGTAGAATATCAAAATGTTATTATTATTATTATTATTATTATTATTAAGCTTTATTTATATAACACTGTAAATTTACACAGCACTGCACATACAATCTTTTAAATTAGACCGTTCCCTACCCTCAGGCTTACAATCTAAAAAGACACAACACAAAAGGAGAAGGGAATGGTGGTGGGGAATGGTAGAAGGGGATCAGGTCCAGGAATTGATCTTTCAAAAAATAAAGAAAAAATGTAAGGGTGTTGTTGTTTTTTAAATGCTTGCAACATTTAAAAACCCCACTGATTATTAAGACTGATTTTTGGAGCTTGTCAAATTATGAGTTACATATCTTAGTAGTTTGTTATTTCTTTGCTTACCTCAGGAAAATAGAGACTGTAAACAGGATGGGTAATTTTTGATTTGGTTTCCAAGAGAGCCCGTTCCTTTCTCTGTATACTCTGCTGTAATTCCTGCCACTCCTTATGAAAAGACAAAAATAATTAAATAGCATTAGCCTTTATGTCTCATTTTAGGAATTTAATTTGCAGAATAATACAAAGTGCAGAAGGGGAAAAAATGCAAAAGACATCCAAATGTTAGCATTAACTATAGAAGAACAGATTATAGGTCATTTTGAAATAAATCTTTTATCAGTTTATCAATATCCCCTAAAATGTCTCTGAATCTTAAAATACGTTCTTTTATTGCCCTCTAAGAATTCTTGTCCTATGGTACACATGTTTTTAAAAAACAAATACATTTCTCTGCTATAGTGAAAAATAACAGCTTCACAGTGTCACATTTTTACCATTGTTATTTTACTCAATCCAATTCTGGTGTCATTTTATTATAACAAGCAGCTTTAGACAAAAGCATATTTCAGATACTCTTGCTGAGGCTCTGTGTTCTTGAGTTCTACTTTTAAGAACCAGGTATTGTGAAATTTATACAAATGCAGCAATTAGAGCACTGCTGTAACTTCCAATACAGAAGAAAAGATTTTATACAAGTAACTATGGAAAGTTCATTCACTATCAACAGGTACCAGCAGAAAATTTTCCTCTATAATGTCTCAAGCTCTGTTCACCTAGAAATAATATTCTGCTCAATATGTGGATTCAGGGAACTCTGTAGCATACACGTTTTCAAAGACAACCAGCAGACCAACATGCTATTTCTCCAGCCCCATGTTAAACAACTTGAAGGCACACAACAACAACAACAACAACAACAAATGGTAATGGCATCCCAGAAAGAAAGAGCAAGCCTTACAGCTTCATCATCCTTGCTTTGTTTCTCATCTTGTTCTCTGTCAGAATCTCTATCACTTCCATCATCTTTGTCACTTAAAGAGTCTCTATTAGTGTCATCTTCATCAGATTCACTTCCTTTATCAGAAACATCATCTTCTTCTTCTTCTTTGACAACTTCCTACACAAAAAAGGTAATAATGGTGTTATTCTTTTTAAGTTTGGGACTGACATTACTGAAGAGCTCCAACATCGATTATTATTCTCATCTTCAGTTTCTTGTATTATTCAATTTCTCACATTCTCATATTATTATTCTCATCTTCATTTTTTTTTCTCCTGTTAGCCTGATGAAGCCACTGTGACTTTGAAAGCTTGCAACATGTAATTGTGCATTTTGGTTGGCCCAATAAAGTTATTATTGTTTGGGGGGGTTGTTATTATTATTATTATTATTATTATTATTATCCTGCCTTCCTCCCAGTACAGGGATTCAAGGCAGATGATAGCTAAACTGGGTCTGCAGTTAGGAACCTTGCACTGAACAAGCTTTAGAAACTCTCTTGGATTAATTAAGTTGGAGAATCTCTTACAATTTATATCTGCTAGTCAACCAAACAAAGCTATGGTATTAAATGATAATGTTTTCTAAAACAAAAAAGAGACTTGTATTGTGTTCAACGATGTATTTTCACTAGCAGAATGGGCACTGCCAGGGGACTGAACTTTCCCTCCTCCGCTCATCTAACCCCCTCTACACACATACACTTGCTCAAGAAAATTCAGAGATCTTCCCAAACCAAAGAGTGCACATGTGGGAGGGTTGTAGGGGAGGAAAGTTGCTTGAACAACTGGTGGCAGTACTTTTTTAAAGAAAATAAGGCAAATGGATGGGGGGGGGGGGGAGAGGAGCTCTTGCTTTCCCTATTCCACAAGAACACTTCACAGTCAGTCATTGATTTTATCCTCCCTAGAGGATCTGGCTGTCTGACCATCAACATTAATGCCCATCTACATGTTCTGAACGAGGGTATTTGTGCCTAATATGGGAAAGTGATTTAAATATTACAGCTTACAATTTGCAGGTAATTTGGCTTGTTTTTAATTTCTATCATATTTTTTTCAGGAAACTACTTTCCAAGGATTTAAACCTTTCTATCAAACTTGGGTGGAACCTTCCCACAAACTCCATTCAAATTGATACATACACTCCCAGCTACCCCATTTGCTTGCTTTTGTTTCTGCTGTTTTGTTTGCTGCAAAGGTACAGGAGCTGCTTTCTTTTTGACAAGCTTTTTCTTCTTTGATTTTGAAGCTTTCTTTGTTCCTTTAGCCTTCTGTTGCCATCCTTTGTTCTTCATTTTATTATTGTCGCCTTGCTGCAAAATTTAGACAGGAAGGTTATGAGTGACTACTTTAGTGCCAAGCCACTTTTAAATGCTCAGGGCCTCAGGATATCCTCAACAAAACCCTTTAAAGTCTCTGCCAAGGTAGCAACTTAGTAAGAGCAAACAATTTTCAGAATGACCCAGCTGGCATGACCTTACTGCCATGTGATTCTGTGAACAGTGATTTAAAAAAGTAACTTTTGCATTAAGTGCAAAAGAACTTATGGCAGGACACCACTGAGTCTTTATCAGACATCCCATATGAGAACAACTGGCTCTTTGGAGGCTGGTTAATGCATGCAATTGACTAGCTGGCTAAAAAGGAATCCAAGGCATTGAAAGAGAAAACAACAGAGCTGAGACAAGCCTCCCTTCCTAATTATAACTCATTTAATAAAATCTGTATGTCACTTACTCAGTACACTCCTGTGATTAAATTAGGTATTCATAATCAAATAACAAGAAAACAAATATCCAATACATTAAAATTCACATGACAGCAGAAAAGAATATATAAACCAAACAGAAATAAAACTATGGGGCTTTCTAGATGGGCAGGAAAGTGTGACATGAAGTTGCCTTTTCTTTAACGCTTAGCAGCTACACCGCAGCCTTTAGATGCAGCTGCGCTGTTTCACCGTTTTTAAAAAAGAAGCTGGGAAAACCAGCACCTTTTTAAAGGTGCTTCTTCTCCCCTGAAACGCAAAAAAAGCGTTTTCATGGCACACTTTCCCTTTTTCTCATCTAAAGGCTACACTTTCATGCAGCCACGAACACACCTCTTTTTGCCAATCTAGATCAGGCCAATGAACACAAAGATTTTTTTTAACATCTTGAAATTTTTTAAAAAGACCTTAAGAACCTCAGAAACAATAGGTAACTGTAAATAAGAGTTTATCAGATGAGGCTGATAACACTCAGTTTTCTGACACTGACCTCACTGCTCTGGCAATAACAGAATTCAAGAAAGTACTGCACTTATACAAGTGACAGAGGACCATTGTCTTATACAGTCAGCCCTCAGCATCCACAGACTTGCCATCCGCCAATTTGAGTATATGCAGACAGCAAGCCCATGTTGTCCTCAATGGTAGCACGTACACATGGTCATGCCACCACAGTGACAGCCTGTGTTGTCCTCAGTGGCAGCATGTGCATGTGGCCACACCACCACTAGGGACAACGGATGCCACTGGAAACAACGGGGGCTGTCACTAATGATGGTGCAGCCACATGCACGCTCCACCATTGAAGTCCCATTGTCCCTAATGGTGACAATGGAACTTAAACATTCATGGATTTTGAAATCTGCAGAGGTGGGGGTTCAGAACAGATTACCCACAGATATAATGGGCTGACTGTATAGCTAGATCTCCATATGATAGATTTAATATAAGGGTTTCACACAGTTACAACACAATCACTGAAACATTATATTTTAACTTACACCATCCTCTGCAGGCTGCTCTTCAGCTGAACAGGTTGACTGTTCCTTTTCAAACACTTCCTAAATAGGGTGGCAAGCACAGTTGGTTAGCTTTTCCCTATACCATCTATATAAAAGAATGCTAATTAAGTGACGTGCCAATTTGTCTTTTTGTTTGTCTTAACTTTTGCACCACAACAAAAACATTTTGCAGCTACACTGTGTCAAATACCTTGTGCACATCAAGTGATAACAATGCTAATAAAAACTATTCCAGTCCCACATTGTAACACAACACAATGTGGAAAAGTCAAAGGGGTGGGTGAATACCTAACCGCAAGGTACTGCATATATTCAGAATGATTTTTTGGAGTGCCTCACACCTCTACATTTAAAGATGCTAGTTATTAACAGAGCATGATGTTCATCCCACAAGCAGTCTACACATGGGCAGGCAGGTTTTATGCTTCTGAAGTCTTTCTGGCTTATATTACTAGAAATTCAAGATTAGGTGCAAAATAGTGGTTCAGAACAAATACACAACATAAGAAGAAGAATGCCTCTCAGATCATGGCCTAGACCAAGAATTTGATTTCTTCCACCCACCTGACAAGAAAACTGGCCAAACAACATCAAATAAAATTACTATTATTAACTTTATTTATATAGTGCTGTAAAAAATGTGAGCTATCCTCAGATACTGCTAGAGTTCTGAATCACTGACAACTGGGAGATGAATGTAAGAGGCAACTATGGTGTGATGGTGCACAGAGTGCAAGAAGCCACCTCTGCTCTTTCAGCCTACCTGGGAATGTACAAGTTGAGTATCTCTTACCTGAAATTCTGAAATATACCAAAATCCAAAATTGTCCACATGCGTGGTTGAGATAGTTACACTTTTGCTTTCTGATGGTTCAGTGTACACAAACTTTGTTTCATGCATGAAATTATTTAAAATATTATGTATAAAATTACCTTCAGGCTATGTATATAAGGTGTTTACAAAACATAAATGAATTTCATGTTTAGATGTGGGTCTCTTCTCAAAGATCTCTCTTAATTTCATATATAAGCAAATTCAAAAATCCAAAACACTTCAGGTCCCACATATTTCATGTAAGAGAGACTCAAACTGTACAGACCAGACATAGTCTGCATCCATACTGCAGAAATAATCCAGTTTGACACTGTTTAACTGCCATGGCTTAATGGTATGGCATTCTGGGAATTGTAGTCTGTTGTGAATCTCTGCCAGAGAAGGCTAAATGCCTCACAAAAACAAAATCCACAGAATTCCATAGCACTAAGCCACAGCAATTAAAGAGGTGTCGAACTAGATTATTTCTACAGTGCAGATGCAGCCATCAGCTGTCTTGAAGGCTTTTAAGGGGAAAGGGAGAAATGGGCACATTAACCCATTGCAACCCATATGGATAGACACTCTAAAATACCTATCTTTTTGAAAATCATTCAGGCTACAATCCTATGCCCTGGGAATGCATCCCAAGTCACGGAATGAATGAAAAATCTCATTCCAAAATGCTCCAACCACAGAGGAGATGATCCAGGCCCCCTCCCAAGTCCTGCCAACCACCAAGGTCAGAATTTCTAGCTTCATAAGAGGGCAATGGGATATCAGGGGAAAGCAGTGGATCTAAGAGTAATACGCACAAATAAGAATACTCACTGCCATTGTTTGTCTTGTTAAGGTGACCAAAACTGTGACTAGTGAGCCTACTGTGATGTTGTTGCTATCTTCATCATCCAAAACTGAAGTTTAAGAAGGGAAGGGGAAGGGAAGAGAAACACATACATCAATTTATAGATTCCTTTGTTACACAGCTCTTTTGTAAACAGGTTCTTCTAAACTATCAAGAGTGTGACTAATCCTGCTTAACATCTTTTAACATGTTAGAAGATCTTTATGAGCAATGTCCTCACTTGCATCTTTGAATAACCATCTCACTGTGTGAGAAAACTTAAGTTCATTTGAACTTAAGATTGCAATGCAAGCAACTGCAGATAGAAAATGGGGAAAGAAGGATACCCATAAAGGAATTAAATAATTCAGAGGCAGAGTCTTTTTGTTTGCTTGCTTGCTTGCTTTTTGTTCTTTTGCAGGAGTGATTTGACAGCTGTTCAAAGGCAATCTGATGCACTGTTACTTCCCCAGCCCACTGACCAAAAGCCCTTTTAAACATGAAGAACTTTAAAGCAGCTTGGTGGTTTTAAGAGTAAGAGAATTCAAAAGGTAAACAAAGAAGACACTAAGTGTATTCAATGTATGTGCCTTCATCCAAATCAGTCTTCCTTCACCTAATGCCATGCAGAGCCTTTGGGGGGGGGGGAGTTTATGATAAGGACTGATGCAATATCATTCCATGTGTAAAACTTTGCACGGCCTTTTGGACCTTTCCCCATTTATCTGAAGTACATTGTAATTAAAATCACATACCCTAGACCCTCCTGAGAAAGCAAATAGTACCTTAACTAACATAAGTTAATTCTTCACTACTTAACCCAAACTCTCAATATGGGAAGAAAGACCGTCAGTCAACAAAAAACTGCAGTCCCAGAAGGTTAAATTATGTAATTTGTTACAGATATAATATCTAAAACATGAGTATTTATCAAATAAAAAAGGCCTAAAACCACCTACCCTGGGGTTTTATATCCATTGTGATGTGTGGAAAACTACCAAGGACAGCCATAACATCTTCATATTTTTCATCTTCAAGGAAGTGCAGTAAATTATGACGATCTGATGCCTTTAAACTCACCAAATCTTGAATTGTTTTGATTTTGTACTAGGTTAAAACAGCAGATATCAATCTTTATTTTGGAAAGCAGCATTTCCCAATAACCAATAACACAGATTTTGTATCCCACGATTTTTCAGAAATCCACAATTGTGAAATGGATGAATTCAACTCCAGGTCAGATTTTACAGAGTTATGACACAATTACAGAATTGTGTCAAGGATCTAATGTGCACTGCAGAAATAATGCCATTTGAAAGTACTTTAACTGTCATAACTCAATGCTATGGAATTCCCAGATTTGTAGTTTTGTAAGATATTTAACTTTCTCTGTCAGAGAACTCTGGAGCCACAAGAAACTACAAATCCAACAGTTTCACAACATTAAACCCTAGTGCCATATTCTATTATTTCTGCAATTCAGATGCAGCCAGAGTTCATTAAATTATCCATGTTTTTTAAAAAAATTACATTTATTTTAATTTTAAAAAGTAAATGACTCCTATTTATAAAAGAAACAAGTTCCCACAAAGAATCAAGAAAAAACTTCTACAGCAAGGCTCCTAAAAATGAAAAAAATAAACCGAAATAGTCAAGATACATTTATAAATAGACTTGAATAGATGATTGCCCTGCCAATTTTCTTACAAAGGTCCTCCCATACTTTCTGTTCTACTATTCGCTATCACAGTGAGGTACACCAGAGACAGCAATGGGAACATATGGCTGAATGCTCCTGGAAGGAAAGTTATAAAATAGGTGCTTTACTTAAAGAGTTGCTTCTGTTATTTCAAAAAGAAAGAATACTGTCATGCAAAACAGGCCCAAACAGGGCCAAATGTCTTTATGAAGAAAAAGAGAAAGGATGCAATACAGTTATGGCCTCCATTCCCCATATATCCATAACATGAAAGTCCTCTTTCACAGCCCCATCAGCAGCAAGCTCTGCACAGGTTTAACTCCCCACAAAGCAATGCCAGTTAAAAGGATAGTAAAAGCCACAGGAGCAACAGTGAATGGAAATTCTGCTGCATGCTCAGCTGTGGCAGGAAAGGTATCTTTGTATCTCTGCTGCAATCTGGCATTCATCAATCTGTAAGCATTTCATGTCCAGAAGTAATGACAATGGTATAAGAGTGTACCTGTAGCTGCTACTACTGCCAGGTGCTAGTAAAGATATGAACATTTTATTACTTAATAAGATGAACTGCTGAACTGAGTATGTTGAATAAGCTTACTCTCCATCTTCTAGACTTGAAATATAATCTTCCAAACTTGTATGAACTAGCATCTCAGATACTTGCAAGCTGTGGAATGAGCAAGTTAGTTTAAAGATGGCACACTATTTGCTCCAATGCTATACCTTCTTATGATTAGAGACCCGTCTGAGATTATCCTCTTCAATATGTGGGAGTTGTAGAAGTGGAGATTTAAATTGCTGAAGGCCTTGGACAATCATCTGTGAAAGTTTCATGCAGTTCTCCAGAGAACCCAATGATGGAGCACGGAATTCCCTTTCTGAGGGAATAGGAAAGAAAAATAAAGTACTGTTTACTTTACTGAGACCTGAATGAATAGTTATAACAAGATTATTTTAAAAATACTGCTCTGTGTCTGGCATTTTATTTCCTATCAGATTATATTAAACGCCATTTATTTTTGTATTTATTTTTCAAATTCACAATATTTAGAAAATAAGTCAACAAAAGGTTTGTTTTTGAAATGTAAAGTTTACACCATAAAATCTGGAAATAAGCACAAGGTTTCTCTTTCCTCTTAGAATATTGGCTACTTGTTCCAAAACACAAGCTTTTTCCTAAGTAAGTTGTCTTCACAGTTGCTAACAACAAACTCTGCTGTCAGAACTCTAAAGATATTGTAAAGAAATAATTTTATTGAGTTGGCATACAATAAAACTTAGTTCGTACCTTCACGGCTACGTGCCATGATTATTAGTTGGCAAATTACATTAACCATTTCTTGAAGCAAAGCAGGGCACTTTTTCAAGACAAACTGCTGATCTGGAAGACATGAAATATTCAATACCCAGTTTATGAAACCCACATAGCAAATAATTACAAGCTTCATTTATTACTGTTAAAACTGTTACTCAGAGTTTACTATATGGTTCATAGGTGTCTCATTTAACACTGCACAAGCAGACTTATACAGGCACAATGCAACTCTCCCCTACACACTTCCAAAACCTCCCCAGAATGTTCTCCAACTTTCCAGGTCAAATTTGGGTAACTTTAAGGAACTCTGTAACAGAGGTGTTATATGTTTATTGTAATGTGCATCTTCCTCCTCCTAGAACACTTGTTCCCAAACCCTAACCTTAGATGTTAGGTGACATTTCCCATCATCCTCTGCCAGCACTAGTCATCCTGGATAATAGGACCTGGAATCCAACATCTATGAACCTCCCCCCACTGCCATCTCAGTTGGGAACTGCTGCTCTACAGTGGCCAGCTATTATGGATTTTGGAAGTTATATTTTATAATCCCCAGATGTACCTGTAAAAAATATTTTCATGCAAGTTCTCTCCTCTAAGATCAGATTTTGTTCATTTTCCCACTCCCTTGCCCCCACACATCACATTTCCTTCCCTTCAGCCTGAAACTTTAGAGAAGCCCAAGAAACTGAACCTAGGACTGAACTATGCAGACAGAAGGAGATTTGGTTTTCAGCAACACAGTTTCAAGACCACAGTAAATGTGTAAGTCCAAGCCCATTAGTTTCAAATAACAGGCATGCAGAAAAGAAAAATTGTGCACTGCAGGAAGATCTTTCAGTGATGATGGGAAGCACTGTCACTACCAGCAAAAGCTCCCAGATGGGGAAACATCCCCCTTCTTCTTTCTCTTTTCAAACAAATGCCAACATTTTGAAACAGAGGGGACACATTCATACTTACTTCACCCCAAAATATAAAATTGCTGTACACAAAAGGTAGGGAGAAGGAACCATAGTTTATCAGTTCACAAATACCTGGTATATTCAAATTATGAAGTTCAAGAGGGGCTGAATATGAATCGCAGCACTAGCCTGTGTATACCATTTCCTCGAAAATAAGACATCCCCAAAAATAAGACCCTGTAGAGGTTTTGCTGAATTGCTAAATATAAGGCCTCCCCCAAAATGTTCTTGTTTTGTTTTGTTTTTTTGTTTTTTTGTTTTTGTTTGTTTGTTTGTTTGTTTTTGGTTCAATTATAGATGTGAATTCTTCTTCATGGAAAAAATAAGACATTCCCTGAAAATAAGACCTACCACATCTTTGGGAGCAAAAATTAATATAAGACACTGTCTTATTTTCGGGGAAACACAGTATACATTGACATTCTGAGCAAGTTGGGGGGGAGTACAGGATACAAATTTCAGCCCCTCTTGTTACAGCTGTTTTTGCTTGAAAAAAACATACAGCACTAATCACTGCAATATGCTTGAAGCCAGATAAGCAAAGCTTTGTGTAATCTCAGAAAACTAAAGAGGCTGCTATAAAGACCCAAACAAAAAGAGACACAGCACTAACTGGATGATTTTCAGGACTGGATGTGACACAATCCATTGTGCAAATGAAAAATATATCAGGCAATAATATTTAGCTTGTATAAGTTTATAGATTTTAAAACTGTATTTTTCTTGGCAAAGAATTTAAAACCAATTGCATATTTTCACTAATACAGCATGCATATCCTTAGCCTTAAGTAGGAGAAATAAATACAACTTAAGTATAAAATGTGTAATTTGACAAGATGCACTTCAAGGCCCAATTCTACCCCCACTCTTTCCACTGTCTAAAGCAAGGTACCTTGTTCAAGTGTCTCAGGAATTTTCATTCTGGCAAGATTAGCCAATAAGAGTACTCTGGCTTTCAAGCTGTATGGACAAGTAAGTGGAGGCTCATTTTTCTTTAAATTAATGCTGCCAATTTCTCGTATGAGCTAAAACGAGAAAGAGAGAGGGGAAGAGGTAACTAAGAGACATTTGCACACCAACACATAGAATAAGACATCTTTCAGTAAAGGCAAACCTGTGGTATTTGAATGTTATCTACAGGTCTGCTTGCTGCATCTTTATTATACTGTGGGTCAAATTCAGAAGCTCCTGCTAGAACCATTATAAGTCCTGCAAAGAAAAGACAAAGCAATATAATCACAACATAAACAAAAAGCAAGCACAAAGGACTATTGCAAACATACACACCAATGTTCTCAATTATGAACCAACAAGAGTTTCTAACATTACTGTCCCTTTCAACTATTCTTCATGGGACAAATAGCAGTACTTTTCCAAAGTGTTTCTTGAGCAGTTAGCCACTTTTAAACTGGAGGCTGCATGTGCCCCCAAATCACACTGTGGTGGACCATTTGGCACCCCCCCCCCTTAATCGGGTACATTTGGGACATGTGTGAACAATGCAAATTTAACCTGGATTCATCCTGGATTATTTTCACAGTGTGAACAATCCCTTACAATAAATCCTACTGAGTTCAATGGAATTTACTCCCAAATAATTTGAACACAACTGTATTCAGAATTCCTGGTGGTAAGGCAAGAAGAAAAAACAGAAGGTGTCTGCTAAATTATTGATCTACTTCAGTCATTGTAACATTAATGTGCACTGTTTCCACAAACACCACATTGACCAAGACCATCGCACTTTAACACAAGGCTATTTCATTTTGCCAGAATATCCTATAATCTTGACCTTTTCTACATTCAGTTCTCAAATGTTCGCCTTACTTATCCATTCTTCTACTGGTACCTAGTTGCCTGCCCCACTATTCTCTGGCATCAATGTCATTTTTAAGGCTGTTCATAACCAGTATCCCATTAGCTAGCAGATGACTCTATTTTCTTGTAATGGACCAGCATATTACGTGTGAATGGCAAGACAAGAATAGTCTCATATATAGATTTTTCTCTCAACATGAGCACCCAGTCAGTCTGTTGGAGTACATGTACAGGACCAATCAAGCAAAGTTTGAGCGGCAACAGATCATGCATGAACAAGATGCAATGTGCAATGCTGAAGTAACAGTTCTTGTGCAAACAGAACAGTAGTTTCGGATTTTGTTATTTGAATTTTTAATGTGGATTTTTAGTTCTACCAAATGGTTTAAAAACTGCATAGGAAAAAGGACAAGAGGACAAGGAGGAAAAAGAAGAGTTGGATGGGCATAAAACAATTTTGTAAAATGGGGCTTCTTTAACTTTGTTAAGACCTCTATAGCTCACGTTCACTATCTCCTAATGTTCTCCCATAATCAACATTTTTCTGCTCTCTCCTTCCAGAAAAGGAAGTTGGGACACAGTAGAGCCAGAAGTTTCAATTTCCCTTATCTTTCAGTCATCACACTAAGCCTGCATCTGAACTATATCACCACAGACCTTTGTTGGGGTGGGGGTGTAATCGGCTGATTAGTATCCATACATTAAAAAGTCCTTTATTTTTTTCAAGCAAGAGATGTCAGGGAGAAGAATTTCAACCTGGCTTTCATCTGATAGTCTACTCCTTCTTTTACAATGCTCATTTCAAGGAGGGCGGGTATGGTAGATTCTATTCTTTCACATGACCTCCAACAAATACTTGAAGTATTACAACTTACGCACAGTGTTCCTATCTTCTAAGAACATGGCACGTCTTTCCCAAACTTTGATCCACAGACCACACACCCCACTAAGCCCAGACAGAACAGCCAAAAGCTGGCAATGATAGCAATTGTTATCTAGAAACAGTATCATCTAGAGATTCAAGTTGTGGAAAATACACTCATGAAGACAGGCAGTATAGAAAAGAAAGCCCAGTATATATACAATATAGAAGCCTACTAAAAATCATAATCCACAAGGTACGGTACACATCACAGAGTCTTATATTTTTATCATTATAAAAGCAAGGAAATTAGTACAGAAATTAACAAGCCATCTTTTTATGCTTTACTGTGTTTTGAGACTTACTTTTCATATCCATATTTCTTGTTTTATAAACAAAATAGGTATAAATTTGAGTTGTACGGATGAGAATCTGGTCTCCACTGTAACGTATTGATCGATACCACCAGGAACCCTAAACAATTTAAGAGGGGAAGAAACAGAGTTATTAATTTCAATATACCATAAGGATATCCTTGCATGTTACACTACAATAAATAAAATATATAGAGGGCAACCATGTTGCAGGTTTTGAGTGAAAAACTAAGGCTGCATCCATACTGTAGAAACAATGCTGTTTGACACAATTTTAACTGTCATGACTCAATGCTATGGAATTCTGGGAATTGTAGTTTTGTGAAACATCTTTCAGAGATCTCTAGTGCTACAACAAACTACAATTCCCAGAATTCAATAGCATTGAACCACGGCAGTTAAGGTGGTTTCAAACTGGATTTTTTCTGCAGTACAGATGAAGTACAGGACTTTGAGAGATCAGGATTCCAATCCTGGTTCAGCTATGGAAACTCACTAGACAAGTCACACTCTATCAGCCTCATATGAAGACAATGGCAAACCACCTCTGAATAAATCTTGCCAAGAAAACCTCAGGACTAGGTTTTGGTTGTCATAAGGGGAAAGCAATGTGAAGGCACATGGCAACAAATGAAATGTTTTTCAGTGTGAAGTACCCATAAATTTGTTGAGGTCTATTCAGCACCTCTGCTAAGATCAAACAATTCCTAAGTGATAACAATCTGAACTGCAGAAAACTTTGCAGCTTTCAAAAGGATGAAAAAGCAAAAGAGCTAAAGATGTATCATGAACACATCATATTGGTGAATCATCCAATGGGCAATACAGAAAGCAACAAGGTAAAGGCACAAGAGCTATTTAACTTGTTTTAATGTTACATGTAAGCCGCCCTGAGATCTTTGTGTTATGGGGTGAGATATAAATATTTAAATAAATAAATAATCAAATGGGAAACACAACAGTCTCAGAATGCCAGATCTCTGCCTTGGAAGACATAACGTTCCTCTCTTTTTTTTACCGAGCAGGCAGGAACAAACTGTCAATTGCACCCAGCAACTAACTATTTATAAATGAAAGTTCCTAAGGCACACCCTTTATCATTCAGAGTGCAAGATGCACAAGAACGCTGACGCATGCTTCCGAACATTCAGATCCGTTCCTGTGACTCTACTCAGCCTCCAACCATTCTGTTGTGGTCAGAAACAGAAAATACAGCTCTAGACAATAAAAAGTAAAACTTCTAAAAGCCGATAAATTCTGAATGGCTGAATTATACATTCATTCAAATTATCGTATATACTCGACTATAAGTCGACCTCATATATAAATCAAGGACAGGTTTGGGAGCCAAAATTATGGATTTTGATATGACCTATAGATAAGTCAAGGGTAAAACTTAGGGACATGTAATGAAGGATGTAAAGAATGAAGCAAGGGAAAACAATGCCAAAGTACTTACAAAATTCCAGCAGGCATTTGTACTCATACTAAAAGGCTGGATGGATGAGATAGTAGAGGGGATCAGTGCTTCCAGATAAGGTTAAACTCTTGCCTTTCACCAGGGGATGGCTTTATATATACGGTATGTATGTATGTATGTATAGATAAATAGATAGATAGATGAGTTTTTAAAGTACAGTACTTACATTCACCTGTGGATAAGTCAACTCAGATTTTTGGGTTCAATTTTTTAACCTAAATTTCTAGACTTATACATGAGTATATACAGTACACTTGCTACACAGAGTGGCAAAATGTATTACTTAAGCTACAGGACCAATAAATGATTACCACACCAGAGCTTTGGGAGGGGGATTACGACCGAATGCTTGTGTCATTACCCTATTTTACCAAGATATACCCTACCCCTTTTGTTCAAAGAAATACTTACTACCACAACTGGAAGAATAACCATGAAAGCTAATCCATAAACCAGCAAAACCTAGGATTAAGATAGGAGATAAACCAATAATTATTTAAGATAGGTAAAGCTATCACAGACTTGTAACTTTTATAGCTCTCTCTCTTAAGATGAAGATCACAATCTTTAAGCATAGAAAAATTTCTGAAGCCTTCTAATAATTAAGAAGGGATTTGTAGGAGTCATATTGGAAGATACTATTCTTCTTGGCAGATCATATATAATTATTTGAGAGATAATTGCTAAACAAACAAAAAAGATATGTGGGCCAAGATCCAATGGAACGCTTTCATTAGTAGAACTGGGGGCAGGGACAAAAAGAATCCATCTTCCCCCTTGCAGACCTCATATACCACCAAAACCTGCTCCACAGATCTGGGAAACTCACAGGTTGGGGAAAACATGGAAAAATTGAGGAAAATTCTTACTGTAGCTTCTAGCATGACCGTGAATATAGACCTTACTTCTAATAGGATACAACCATTCTGCTACTGAGCAACTGTGAAGGATTATCATTCAGTACAGCAGTCAAAGAAGTGGGTTTATATCCATGAAAGCTCATGCAAAAATAAAACCCAGTTACAAATTACTGTCACATTTCCTTTTTTTCTCACTTTCCCTTCTTCTTTTTTACACATCCCATTTAAGTCAGAGAACAAGAAACTCTGCAGCTACCCATCATGTTACACCATACCCTGACAAGAACCGCCAAATAATGCAAAAAGCCTCCACAACTGGGAATGGGACAAATAAATAAGATTCCTTTCAGATAATATCTATTGTGGCCTTCACCTTAACATATCCAATTGGGCATAGAACAGAGTGTTACCTTACCAAAATAGAATTCTTCTGATCCACAATCCAAGCTGGTAGTGCAATCCCAAAGGTTGTAGCTGCAAAGAATAAAGAAAAAAGTTATGAAATACAGTGGCGTAGTTGTATGAGCTGTATATACATGCAGTTTTAAAATCCTTGTACTTTCCTCATGCTGGAAAAAAGAGGAATGGTTGTTCAAATAACCATCTGTAAAACCACACAGAGGATTCTATACCTATGCAGAACCAACCATACAGACATTCAGAGCTGTAATAATAGAGCAGGTACTCTGGTTACTTATCCTCATGAAGATTATTTATACTTGTGGAGGTCTTGATAGACTTGGCTAGCACCTTTTTATTAAATTGCTTCACTGCTAGCATGAAACAAATGCCCTCGTAAAGATCTAGACACATCTGCAGTGGAAGGATGTGTTAATCTGTGTAAAGGCAAAGACATACACTTCAAGAATTTGATGCTAGTGAAAAATTCCAGATGGGCCCATGAAGCAGCAAGTGCTTTTCTTGTGAGATAGGGTTATCCCTGTTGCTTTGAAGTGGGAAGCTGTTAAACTATTACTAAAATAATTTGAATCTAGAACACTAATAATTATTGGCCAGTTGAAAGGTCAACAGCTCAAGATCTGAAAAGACTAACAGTGTGCAAAGCCTTCTGCATAAGAGGGTTTATCTGAGTCTCTTTCTATTTAGACAGGCCTGAACAATTACCGTATATACTCGTGTATAAGTCGACCTCATGTATAAGTCGAGGGCAGTTTTGGGGGCCAAAATCATGGATTTCGATATGACCCGTGGATAAGTCGAGGGTCAAACACTGGGGCATGTTACAAAAGATCTAAAGGGGGAAACAAATCACCACTTCCCTCCCTACATCTCCCTCTCTGGACCTCTCCCAAGTCCCAAGGGTCAGAGTCTCAGCATATAAAAGAGGAAACAACCTCAGCACACACACACACACACTCTTTCACTTCCTAATTCCCAGGATTCCATTGCAT
Source organism: Urosaurus nigricauda (assembly GCA_034509955.1). Classification (NCBI taxonomy): domain Eukaryota; kingdom Metazoa; phylum Chordata; class Lepidosauria; order Squamata; family Phrynosomatidae; genus Urosaurus; species Urosaurus nigricauda. The sequence goes on from JAOEGL010000001.1 coordinate 275,089,848, forward strand.
GCAAAAGTGGGAATAGAAGCCTCTCTGTCCTCCTTTGCCCAAAATTCCCAGGATTCCATTGCATGCAAAAATGGGGATAGAAGCCTCTCTGTCCTCCTTTGCCCAAAATTCCCAGGATTCCATTGCATGCAAAAGGGGGACATTGCAAAATGAGGACAGACCTTTCTCTCTCTCTCCTCTCCCCCAAAGGATTCCAAGGCTCATGCCTTGCAGGGACCAAGCCTGGGCATGCTCTCTCTCCCCGTTTCCTACTGAGCAGATCCTCTGTGGCTGCAGGGAGGGACTGAGGGTCGGGATCTCTCTCTCTCTCACACACACACACACACACACAGGAAGAGAGGAGAGCGTGCTAGGGAGCAGCCGGGGAGGGACTGCAACAGACCAGAAGATCCCTAGCTGCAGAGGAAGGTGGGCACTAATTTAACAAAATTTTCAAGGAGGATTAACTTGGTGCCCCGTAGATAAATCGATCCTTGATTTTAGAGTCCATTTTGGGGCATAAATTTCTCGACTTATAGTTGAGTATATACGGTAAATAACTTTCTGAAGAAAGATGTCCACAGAGCATGTTCCCTGCCTTGATACTATAAATCAGTAGGAAGGTATTGCCCCAGCTACTGGGGCATATATACACACACACAGAGTAATGGATCTGTTCAAAGAATGGAGGCAATACCATTAACCTCTCTATAGAGTTTGTGATTGGTCCCCAAAGTTGGCTCTGGACGTTTTGAATTTTATATGCAACCACTAAAGTTATGAAGAAACTTGAAGAAGAAAGTACATTTATGTGGTTTTTCATAGTCTGGTGACAATTGTCTGTATTTTCAGTGCATGTTCATATAATTATTTTCTATATAACATTCTAGAATACTCTTTGAATAATATTGTATTTTAAGAGGTAATCTAGCAATAAGGCCCAGTACAGTGCACAGAAAACAAAACTGCAGTTTGCAACTTTGGGCCATATCACTATTTCTAAATCTAAACCAGTGGTTCTCAGACTTTGGTATCCAGATATTTTGGACTTCAGCTCTCAGAATCCCAAGACAACATAGATAATAATCAGGGATTCTAGGAGGACAGGTCAAAAACATATGGAGAATCAAACTATCAAAGAATCACACTTGAACTATCTCAAAATAGTTTAGCTGATACAAAACAAATAAGGCAACTGTAAACCTACAACAAATAGAATGAAAAATGCAATCAGAAAGAAACAACACAGGGCAAAGGCTGAGATATTAAGCTAAGAGATAAATACCCTGTTTCCCCGAAAATAAGACATCCTCTGAAAATAAGACCTAGTAGAGGTTTTGCTGAATTGCTAAATATAAGGCCTCCCCTGAAAGTAAGACCTAGCAAAGTTTTGTATATAAATATATAAAATAAATGTTCATATCTTTTGTTCGACAATAAGTGTAAATTCTTCTTCATGGTAAAACAAGACATCCTCTGAAAATAAGACCTAGCACATCTTTGGGAGCAAAAATTAATATAAGACACTGTCTTATTTTTGGGGAAACATGGTAGAGTAATATTCAGGACTACCTTGTGGCCCATCAGGATTGCCAAATTCTTCCCAGTTTTTTCGAGATTCATCATCAGTTAAACTAATCAAAAAAAGAGGACAGCATGTTAGAAAGCCTGTTTTCTTGATTGGTGATCTTTTTCTTCTTCATTCATATATTCTGGTCCTAAGGACTGCTGTAATAACACTGCTAAAAGACATGTAAGTTCAGAATCAACTTGTTCAGAATTAACTGTAGGAATAACACTGTAATTACTATACTTAAGAAAAACGGTCTCTAGTGGCTTATGGCTGCAGTCTGAATCAGTTGGAGAGGGGGATCCCCTAGTTTGTGTTCTAACTAAACCAAAATGGAACTTGTCATAAAATTACTGTACTGAATCAAGATTACTTGTTTCACTAAACTACAGTGAAGGCTAGCCATGATTTTCCTCAATTTAGACTAAAGATAAAGTACACTGAAAATGTATAAGTAAAAGCTTCCAACTTTCTCCTCAAACATACACTAAAGTAGGGGGAGTGCATATTTCTGAGTTTCATGCATTTAAATAAATCATCATTTAGTGTTATAGCAGATCACTGTCTGTTCAAAGAAAAAGAAGTATGTGCTAGCAAAACAAAAATTCACATTTCATTTGAATTGCCATATTGTGCTAAAATAGCAATGGGGAACATGTGGCTCACCCTACAGGGTAACTCCCCTCAGCGTTAGGTAGCATAGTCAGCAGTGAAGAATAGTGGCATCAGCAGTTCAACAACATTACAATCCTCTCTTTGATACAATATACATGCTTTAAACCTACCTAATCAGACACTTATACATGACTGGCAATACATTTTTGCAACTTGGGAATATAGTTTGCACAGAAAGTTCAATATTCAGCCCATTGTTCTCACTTTGTTCATTCCTGAAAGCATGACAGTTAAATGTACCCAGCTGCTGTTTTGTTTAGTGTACTATCCAAACCTGGAATCCTGGCTTGCTGCTTTAAAAGTCAGAATCCAAAACCAGTTTTTATTATTGGTTTACAAACCCTGGCTTATCAAGGAAGCAACCAAACAAATTCCCAGCTCAAACAGCACACTTAAACCAGGGATGGGCAAATTCACTAGGTCTAAGGGACTACCCCCATCTTATGACCTGCTGAGTACTACCAAATTTTAGCAGCAAAATGGAAGAGATAATTAAAACAAGCAGGAGATTCTTGTTTAATTGGGTTTTCCTCATTTCCTACTCAGATTTCATAACATGCTCCCAAAAAACACTTAAGGCAAGCCTTTTCTGCTTATCTTGAGGCATTTTAGTAGTACAGTATGCTGAAAAATTTTAGTAGCAATTTTCTGCAGGTTAGGGTTGCGATACCACACATGGCCTGTAGGCAACATGTTTCCTGCCCCTATGGTAAATCAAACATTCCCAGATTGTTTAGATGACAAAGGAGCATAGTGGGAGTAAATTGATAAGCAGGCAATTTGTTCACAATAAACTAAGACATTCTAGAATCCTTATCATGAATGCAGATACCATTTTGACCACTAATATGTACAACCTTTAAAAAGTGTAGTGGGGAAAATTAAAGTTTAGTTCTAATCTGTCTAACGGATATAAGTACTACACCTCATCATCACACTAGGATGTTAGGAGGAAGTATGGAAATGAGTTGGGGTAAAACAGAATTAGTGCAGGTAACATTAGGCTGGAATTACAGCAACTGGTAGATGCCATAAGCAGGCCAACTAGTTCAAACTTTTCAATCAGGATGTTAATATCTTTTGTATTCACTCGCATCAACTGCTCTTCTCACAAAGAAAATTTAAGAAACTTACGCTGCATAAGCCTTTGCAATCCTCATAAACATAACTTCATCTCCTCCTTTATCTGGATGGTATTTCAGTGACAGCAAACGGTACTGTTTTTTAATTTCTTGCAGAGTTGCTCCCTATTAAAGAAAGAAGATCGTATTAGTTAGCTTAAGTACATTAAAGCTCCAATCCAAGAGACCACTTATTTGTATGCATTCCTATTGAATTCAATACTTCTGAGTAGATATGTTTGAAACTGCACTATGAACTTCAGCACCAGCACCATATTTGAAGGAAAGACATACCAGGCTTCATATACACAACAATTTTTCAAATTATTTTTGTGTAATGATGATCAAACAAATGTAACAATTTACTACTCAAAGTATGTTGCAATTTGTATCTAAACAACAACAACAACATCTTCACATGACTACTGTGCCACAATGGATACTACTGCTATATTCCCCCCTCAATATATTCTTCTATGCTGCCACATCAACCTTTTGCTGCTGCTTCCCAGCATATTATCATTTACTTCAACTTTATTATGTTTTCTGGCTTCTGTAACTCATCTTTAAAACTCTGTTGAAGAGTAAAATTAAGACTTTTACATATACATATGCAGTTATTCTAGTCTACACCCTGCTTCTAACCTCCTAAAAATCTCCTAGTTCCTACTCACATTTTAGACATTCCACGAGTTCTCCAGTGGCATCCGGATTAAATACACAAAAAAGTAATATTGATAAAATCAAATATACCAATGACCTTATTTAAATAGCAACATGAGACATACATTTCACTTTAAAATGTAGTACCTAGGCAGGAGGTTAAAAACTTAAATGCACGGCAGGGTCATGCAACCTACTAAAATTCAAGAGAAAGAGATCCACGTGAACCCAGATCAGGAAGAAGTTCTGCAGTCTGAGTTAGGCTTACTAAGGAGTACAGATCACACATCCTCACCAAGCCCACCTCTGAAGGTGATGAAGCCTGTAACGGGGCCTCAGATGTTGAACACGTCATGCAAGTATGTTCATGTAGATAACGCCCTTAGACCTTTATATGTAATAATCAATCACGATTTGTCCACAGAAACAAATCAGAACTGGAAGTGAAAAATAGCTCATGTAATACACACTGATGATTAACCCCAGGAACAGCTATATTTTAACCCATTTGAAATCTCCAGTTTTGCACTAAGTTTCTAAATAAAGGGATGTGGTGGTTCAGCCGCCATTAAGACACTGATTCTGTTGACTGCAAGATCAGCAGGTCAGCAGTTTGAGATCCAAGTGCTGAGTGATGGGGTGAACTCTTATCGCTAGACCCAACTTCTGCCAACGTTGCAGTTTGAAAGCATGTAAAGTGCAAATAGATAAATAGGTACCACTTCGGTGGGAAAGTAACTGCATTCCATGCAGTCATGCTGGCCACACGATCCACAGAGTAGTCTTTGACAACGCTGTCTCCCTTGGCTTAGTGACAGAGATGAGCACCACCCCCTATAGTCAGAAACAACTTGACAACCTTGTCAAAGGAGAAACCTTTACCGTTAAGTTTCTTAAAAACCTGCATTCAAATGCAGCCCCATGAAGAGAATGCTGCAATATCCAATATAGAATAACACAGTAAAAGTGACACTGGCCAGATCTGCATGAGCTACAAAAGGTTTCAATTGCCAAACAAGCTGCAGAACCACTCCTGGCACAGAGATCACCTGGGCTTTCAAAAACAAGACCAAGCCCAGCAACACTTCCAAACTAAGGATGTGATCATTTAAGGGAAATGTGACCTCATCCAAGACAGCCCACATATCCAAGCCCAGATCCAGAAATTTTCTCTGTCTGTCTGTCTCTCTCTCAGTCTTGTATGTATTAATTTTCAACTTCTCTGCCCATAAACAATCCATCACCACTGCATTCAGCTAGTGATTCAGAACAGAGTTTCCTTTGCATGAGTAGAAAACCAAAGAAAGTAGTGGATATCATCTGCATACCTCCCCACATTGGCTGCTGTATCATTTTCCATTCATTGGGGCACATATAATCCCTTTAGAGCAGTGGAAAACCTGGTTTCCTCAGAAGTTTTGGACTTCATTTCCCAAAAATCTCAGCTAGTATAGTCACTATTTTGGTTATGGGAACTGAAATTCAAAACACCTTCAGAACCAAGAGTTAGGAAACACCATATTATAGCCAATGGGGCTTGGCAGGGGCTGCACAGGAGAGTTTAGATAGAAATGAACAATCTTTAAAAACTGTGGGGGGGGGGAGGGAATTAAGGATTAGCTCTTAACCTGGCTAATGGATATAGATATTATGCATCATTATCACTCCAGGACAGTAGGAGAAAGTATGAACATGAGCTACACTAACACAAAATCAGTACAGGTCTCATGCCTCCTTACTGTTAGTGAAAGTGCCCACTGGATTAAAGGCTTCTTCACTAACAAAAGGCCATAAACAAACTTGAGCATTGGGAGATATTTCATTGCTTTATATAAACAGTAGTCAGAAAATAAGGATGAATGTCCTTTAAAGCTTTAGAACTGATTCAATTTCCAAGATGGTATTTGCGTCAAGCCTACAATGTCATTTTCCTCTATAATTCTGAAGTGCACTTTTACTGACTTCCTTACTGTATACAAAGAAATAACTGTTTAGCAGATCTTCTGGTTTGTCAACATTGCTGGCCTGCCTCAATACCAACACATATCGCTCTTTTCACTGTCATGTTTCACATTATACAAAGCCTTCTCCCTAAGTAGGAGAGTAACATTTCCAGACATTTTAGAGCCATAGAGAAAAAAACAAATCATTTCAGAAAAACTTAATCAAAAATTTATTTATTTATTATTGGGTTTATACTCTGCCTTTCTTCCAAGATGTGGTCCAAGGCAGCTTCCAAAAGTTTTTAAAAATATTAAAATTAAAATCTCATTTTACAAAATTTAAAAAGAATTTTTAAAAAATTAAACCATGATTTATACTGTTAAAAACACATTTAAAACATAATTACAAGTAACAGATAAAAATAAATATAACACAGCACACTGGTGGCACAGTGATTAAATGTCTGTACTGCAGCCACTCACTCAGAAACCACAAGGTTGCGAGTTCAGTACCAGCCAAGGGCTCAAGCTCGACTCAGGCTTGCATCCTTCCAAGGTCGCTAAAATGAGTACCCAGATTGTTGGGAGCAATTAGCTTACACATTGTAAGCCACTTAGGGAATGCTTAAGTGCACTAATAAGCGGTATAGAAATGTACTTGCTATTGCTATTGCCCCATACACACTATGTTGTTAACTGCCTCTGAGTCAATCTCAACCTTCTGAATGAGACATCCCCAAGACCACCTTGTCTTCCCCTGCTCTGCCCAGCTCCTGAAAACTCATACTTGTGATCTCTTTAATAGAGTCCATCCATCTAGCATGTGACCTTCTCCTCTTTCTACTTCCCTCCATCTTTCTTAGCATTATTGATTTTTCCAATGATTCATGCCTTCTCATGAGGCGTCCCAAGTACGACATCCTTATTTTAGCCATCTTGACTTCGAGGGAGATATCTGCCCATTTGTTTGTCTTTCTGGCAGTCCATGGAATATAATTTAAAACTCAAAGGCCTGCCCAAATGAAAAGGTCTTCAACTGCTACAGAAAGAGAGCAGGAAGAAGGCCAACCACACTTCCTGTAGAAGGCAGTTCCATAACCTGGGAGCAGCAGCTTTTTCCTGGGTCCTCACCAAACACATCTTTGAAGGTGGTGGGACTGAGAGAAGACCCTCCCTTGCAGATCCTAATGCTTGTGCAGGATTATATAGGAAGATACAGCATTTCAGGTAATGTAGCCCAAGCCATTTGGGGCTTTACAGGTCAAAACCAGCAATTAACTGTGTCCAGAATGAACTGGAGCCATTTTTTTTTAACAGTAGTTCATACGCTCCCTTTAACCAGTCCCAGCCAACAGCCTGGAAGCAATATTTTGAATCCATTCAAGTTTCTAAACCGTTTCCAAAGGAAGCCCCACATAGAGCGTATTACAGTAACCCACACAGGATATAATTAAGGCGTGAATCACTGTAACCAATCTGACTTCTCAAAGAATGTGTGCTTCTGCTCTAGTTTTCCATAGTGCCAAGTAGATATAAAGCACTCATTCCTTTTTAAAAAACATGACAAGAAAACTAGACCAGAATTTTAATGATATGAAACACTTGCAGCACACTTCCACCTACTTGCAGCACAGTTTTTAGAAAAAATAAGTAGAAAGGGTAAATATAGAAATAATTTGTCTTAAACATTTTGTAATTCTAAAACAAAATATTCCATAATCCATTTTTCTAATTCTTCCCAAAAACAGGGCTGGGGGGGAGGGGAGGGAGACCTTTTTTTCCAACAGCATCAGATCTCTAAGTAAAAAAAAAAAAAACCCAGAAGCTAGAATTGCTTAACATACTTCAAAATACATAATTTTTTACATGAAGTAGTTTGTTCCTGTTTTCAAATGAGAAATACTGCATATTGATAATACTTTACCCTCCAAAAGGATTGCCTTTAGAAGGCATTTATCAACTGAAATGGACCTACTTCTTCCCTTCTTCTGCAGCCAACCCCACTTATCTACTCTAGACCATCTGATGCAAATAGGGGCATACTGTAGGGGAGAGGTAGGGAAAATTCACTCCCATGACACTGGATGGTGCCTAATAAATAATAATAATAAAACTTTTATTTGTACCCAGCTTTTCTGTAAAAGAACAATCAAAGTGGCTAACATAGTTAAAAACATCCAACATACAATACTTATTACATATAATATTACAAAATCCCCCTCCTTAGAATTAAACACATTAGAATTAAAATTAATTTTTAAAATAAGCTATTAGCAACAATATAAACAATGGGCAGAGTGGTAGCATGAAATAAGATCTGATGGAGTAATCATTCTAAAGCCAAGAGCTTTTATTCAGGAAAGACCTTCCGGAAGAGATCCGTCTTGACAGCTTTTTTAAAGCTATCTAAACTGTGATTTGATGGATCTCGTCTGGCAGGCCATTCCACACTCTGGGAGCAGTTACAGAAAAGGTCCTCGGGGTGGTTGCAGTGAATCTGGTCTTTAAAGGCTGCAATAAATTCCTCCCAGAGGACCTGAGTGTGCAGTGTGGATTATATGGAAGCAGGCAATCCCTTAAATAGGTTGGACCCAGGCCATGTAGGCGATCCCTTAAATTGATTGGACCCAGGGCTTTAAAGGTACAGCAATAATCAACACCTTGTACTTTGTCTGGAAACCAATAGGCAGCCAGTGGAGTGATTTCAATATTGGTGTTATGTGGTCACTCCTAGTTTTTCTGGTGACCAGCTTGGCTGCCATATTCTGTACTAATTGAAGTTTCCGGGTTAAGCACAAGTGTAGCCCCGTGTAGAGCACATTGCAGAAATCGAGTTGTGAGGTTACCAGCGTATGTACTACAGTTTTGAGTTCTCCCCAGTTCCAGGAAATGGCACAGCTGGCATATCAGCCAAAGCTGATAACAGGCAATCTTGACCGTCGCATTTACCTGATTTATCATCTGGAGCGACAGATCAAGAAGCACCCCCAGACTGCAAACACAGTTCTTTGAGGTGAGCGTGACCGCATCTAGGACCGGAGGTTGCAACCCACTATCCAGCTTAGGGGCCCCTACTGTGAGTACCTCCATTTTGTCTGTTTTCAGCTTGAGTTCGTTTTTCCTTATCTAGTCCATTACCGCCTCAAGACACTGATTGAGAGAAGACATGCCATCTGTTGTGTTGTCAAAGCTGCTGACCGAGACATGGAGAAATATATTTGGGTGTCATCAGCATACTGTTAACACCCTGCCCCATGTCTACGAATGATTTCTCCCAGAGGCTTGATATATATATATATTGAATAGCATCAGGGACAGGACGGCACCCTGAGGGATGCCACAATTAAGCTCCATTTTTGAGGAGCAACTGTCCCCGAGTATCACCCTTTGGAATCTGCCTGAGAGATACAAACAGAACCATTGGAGTGCAATGCCTCCAATTCCTCTCTCTCTCAGGCATTGTAAGAGGATGTCACGATCTCCTGTATCAAAAGCCACTGAGAGGTCTAAAAGCACCAACAGGGTCACACTTCCTCTGTTGATGCCTAGACAAAAGTCATCAGCCAGAGCAACCATGGCAGTCTCTACCCCATATCCTGTCCCGAAACCGGTTTGAAATGGATCTAGATAATCGGTTTCATTACTTCACAGACTCTTGAAGGTACCTGGGAATTTATTTCAAAATGAATTAAATAATAAATAGTGAAGGATATTACTTACTTGGTCTAAATTTAATACTTCATATGGGTTGTATTCATGATATTCTCTGTCGGTTTTGGAAACTTTGTAAGCAAGAAACAATAAGAGTGCCCAGCCAGCAAGCAGAATTATCTTCCTGAGAAAATGAACAAATATTTTTTTGAAGGAAGCATTTTTAAATGTTTAAAATTCTGAGTGTAAGTTGCTTACTACCAAATTATGTTGTGTTTTTATTATGTTCTGTTTTATTACAGGCAACAATGACAAAAGAATCTTTAAAGCAGTTACACAAGATCAGCACTGCCTATTGAATAAGATGATAGTCCCCAAAATGTTCAGAATATATTCTCAGTTTTAAATTCTACTTATTAACACAAACCACTAAAAAGATTGCTAACAACCTCACTAAAAAAAGGATTTAACAACAAAACCATTAAGATCCTCATAAGAATAAACAACAAAACAGTTTAAAAGGGTGCACTGTCTGCACACCCTTGTTAAAGGCAATGAAAAGGAAAACTGACAGTAACTCTGGAAGAGTGTATTCTGTACTCAACAGTATGAGAACCACATTACAAAAAGTCGTATTCTGCCTGTCCATCAACTAGGCTTGCACAGGTGATTTTTTTTCTCAAGGCAGTTTCTCTTAAAGATCTTAATTTCTTAAACTCTTTATCCCTATTGCTTAAATGTGTACAATCCTGAAAGCAATGTTGAAACCAATGTGGATTTCACAATACTGACCTTCACAGTAAACATTACTATTATTTTAAGCCAATGGTTTCCAAGTTTCCTATTTTAAGTAAGATGCCTCCATCCTCATGTATGACAGTGGATTTCTGGAATGTTCTATGGCACACTTTTATGTTCAATAGGCCATTAGATCTAGTGGGCCTCAACAAACAAGAACACATTCACCCACTACTTCTCTATGACTGTTAGCAGTGGTAAAGAAACTGTCCTTCTGGAAAAGACTTATCCTTGGCAAACACCCAGAAAGCTCCTTAACCCAGAATCTCCAAAACATTTCTATAACTACAGTACTAGATTTAAAGTGACCATGAACACAATTGTTTAAGGAAGATTTATGGATCCACTGTTCACCTAGTAAAATTATACTATTATTAGAAACTCAGTCTTTGAACTATGGATCATCTTCCTGAGCTTCTTTACATTTATGGCCTCAAAAGCCTACTCACAAGTCTCCTAGGACCTACTCCTGTAATAACATTAAGTGTCTGGCATAGTATTATTGAACATTTGATTTATATTTTAATATAAAATTAATATGGCTCTTATCACAAAAAATGAGAATCTGCATCTTACAAACTAAAACATACTTACTTTATGGTGGGAATTATATTCTGCTGGGGTTTTAACAACCGTAATCGATACCACAGGCATCTTCCATACACTTTTCTTAAATTTTTCAAGCGGATTTGCTCTGGTGATGGAACAAGAGGGAAAGGAAAAACATTTTAATGTTGGGTAGCAGCAGAACAACCTGTGAACATGGCTCTATTCTTGAATCTGCTGAAACCTTAATGAAAAAAGTATTTTGTAATTCTAACTATAGGTGCATTCACATTGCAGAAATAATCTGGTCTGACACCACTTTAACTGCCATGGCTCAATGCTAGTGAATTCTGGGAACTGTAGTTTTGTGAGACATTTAGCCTTCTCTGTCAGAGAGCTCTGGTGCCACAACAAACTATAATTCCCAGAATTTCATAGCATTGAACCATGGCAGTTAAAGTGGTGTCAAACCAGATTATTTCTGCAGTGTGGAAGCAACCGATGAAGGAAAATATTTCTGCTCTTCTGTCAGCATGAAAGCAAGTTTGTGAAAATAGCAGCACAGTTAATACCTGCTATATGGTTAAATACTTCTCTCACCAGCAGCAGTCCAAATAAATTATTCTTTTACTTCTCAAAAGGAGGAGCATGTTCATACCTCATCTTCTTGCCTTATATTAAGCATACAAATTAAGTCAAATATGCAATTTGAAATGACATTTCAGTGTTGGTACATAAATCTCAGCAGTCCAACACAGCAAGAGAGCTGCATGATTCTTACCCTTGTGCTGGGGCAGGGATTCAAAGAGTCATTCCATTAATGAAAGAGAAACACACCCTAACATCTGCAGTTGTCCACACTGAATTTTTTACCAGAGTATCCATTTAACATTTTTTTAATCATAAATTTTGTTCTCTCTACATAGTCAAGTGTTGTAGGTTTGTTTTTTTACCCACACACCTGAAAATATTAGATTCACTTTTAGCAACATGCTTCATTTCACACACCTGAGTCTAAATGCCAAAAAGGAACACTTTCAAAATCTATACTTAAAAGCAGGTACTCTCTAAAGAACCATAACACAGCATTACTACCATTTAAAGAAACAACTTCGTGGATCCAAACTAAAATGCAATAAAATATTTATCATTTCAGTTCATTAAAATGTTTATCATTTCAGTTCATTTATTATGATTGTGTATCACTAGTTAAGCTGTTAAAAATCTCTCTCTCTCTCTTGCACAACACAATGCACTAGATTGCTGTCAACAGTTCAAGCAAACAAAGGACCATACACACAATCTTAAATGTAGTACCATTGGCATTTAACATTACAATTTTGTAATTAAATATACACCCCACAAAAAACATTTTTCTGAAATGTTCACTCTAGGAAAATTATTTTTATAAACTGGTGCTTACTATTAATTCTTTGTACATATTTGGGATGAGTGAGATTTTTGTTCAATTAATTTTTTTCACAAGGACTCCCCAAAAATTCTAAGTTTCTTCCTAAGTACTGGAGGGGTTGAAAATTAAAGAATTTGTACATGTGAAAAAGAGAAAGTAACAGATCTGCCCATCCAGGCAGCAGGCTTTAGCTCCTAAAAAGTACTGTTTCAATTTCCTGTGTATCTATTTGTGGTACTGAACCACTTCTATCTTTTTTTCTGATAGGTTCCTTATCTATAACTATTAGATAGCAGATATGCACAAGATATCTCCATTCTGAGAATAATTGCATCTACTGAATGGACAAAGCAGTTAGTGGACTCAGTTCTTTTCTTATATAAGGCTGTAGCAAGAGTCTCAAAGTTATATATAGACTGAAAAGAACTGGAGATTTAAAATATCCAAAGGTGAGTAAGAATAAGATTGCCATTCATCCATCCCTAACACAAAATTGCTAAATAATTTAATCAAGTCAATTGAGACCAATTTACAATGCAACAAAAATGATTTAGGGCTCACTAAAATCCCAGAACTTTGACAGTTTCTAAATACTATGAGCTGCTTGAGATTCCAGCCAAAAAAAGAATATAGAAGTAGTAATGAAATATGTAGAGTAATTGCTCAATTCAAGGGAAGTAGTTTGAGTGGACTAGCATAAATGGAGCTCAATCAGCTAAAACTATAGTTTAAGATAATTAATGGGTCCGATATACAATTTGTTAACTGCCCGAGTCGATCTCAACTCATGGCAACACTTTCAAGAAACAAAAATGCTTTCAATAAACAATAAATATACAATATATTGTAAATATACAATACTAGAAACACAAAGCTGTTATGTTGGGGTCATCCTAGATACTTTGCAAAAGTATATATGAATATTCTCAACATTTGTTGCTAATCATACCAGCTGCTTCCTGCAATTATCAGCTACATGTTCTTGAAGAAAGCGTCACCATCACAACCCACAAAGAACAGACCTTTTTTTTTTAACATAATAATATCTATGACATGCTTGGTGAGTTTGTAAACTGATATTTTTTTTCCTAACTCAAGGTTCCTCACGGACACATGAAACTGAAAGGCAGCATTTATATTACATTTCATCAAAGCAGAAGCAGATATAGACCTTTAAAGATCTCCATAAGCCTTCATTAACTAGTTCTGCTAGTTTACTATACAGCATAATACACTATAGAGCATAATACACTACTGCAAAAAAAGTCTATACAGCATAATACACTACTGCAAAATAGTGAAACCTAGCATCTCTTCCAACATGCAAGTCTTCATCATATGATTTGTTAAAGCTATTCAGATTATGGTTTTTCAAGGAACTGACATAATGGAAAATATGTATTATCAGAATTATGGCTACAATTTTATAAATTCTGGGAAGTGTCTCAATGAAGTCTTCAGGCAATACTTATGAATAACTAAGCATATCTGTTATTTTAAGTGGTAAAATATTTCAGCTCCATATTTAAACCCAAATTTTTAAGAGTACTGTGAGCAAAAGGTGCTACAAATATAAGGAGTAAGCAAGCAGACAGCATTCGGCAAAACTAAATTGGCAAAATTGCTACTGTGGCACAAGTATTTATTACCACATTAATAAAAATGCATGTTCCTAAAAGCCAAATACAGCACTCATAAGCCAACAAAATCTGATTTATTCATCAACCAACCACTGTGTTCAATGTACCTCACTCAGATATACATGTACAAAAACACACCTTTATCATCTTCTCAGACTATGTGATTCTTGTTCTCCTCAATTCCCAAAAGATCTATTTTAAAGTCAAGGTCATACTAAAAAGTAGGTTTTAAGGAGTTGTTTCAACCTCAAATTTCTTCTCCATTTAACCTTTACAATATGTTTGCATTGAAATCCTTTAACACGGAAATTGTTCTGAAGCCAATGTTTATTCTTTTCACAAATATTGCTTCCCACAGAATATCCTAGGGGCTAAACAGACAGGCAAAAAGAGGTCCTTTCAGGCTGGCTTGAAGGCGACACATGCCTTGAAGCCAGCAGAAAAGTGCCCTTATGCAGAGAGCCATTTCAAAAAGAAGCAGCTTTTTCCGCTTCTTCCTGGCTTGAAGCCATGGTCATGACATGAGCACTCCAGCTGCCTTGGGAGCCAGCAGTTCAGTTAGTGGGGTTTCAATGTGGCTTCAGAAAAGGCAGCTTCAAGCCACTTTTTCCTACCCATCTGTTTTGCCCCTTAGTTACTTTTGTTAACTAGCTCTCCATCACATTTTTGAAGGAAGTTTAATTCAACAGGAAAGCTCAACAGCCTTCCTGACAACATCTATTAAGAAAAGTAAGACTACCGTGTCATATTGATTTGTGTGTGAATGCACTCATGCAAATACTAAATATGCTGACAAATTTTAATACCACCTCATCTTTGGTCTTGTGCAAGCCTTAATGAAATAGTACATACACAAAAAATTTCTGGCCCATAAAATTGTTTGCTTCTCCATTAACCTCAATGTATGTGCTTATTCTGTGGCTATTTGTAACTCTTCTTTGCCTGGTCACTACAGGTAATTTTCACTTGCCATTAGGTAAGACTAGGTATCCAACCAAGCCATGTCTTTTTTATCATCTGGGACTACAACCCAAGGAAAAATAAATGTACACATTGATATAAAGAAACCATATACTGTACCAAATAAAATGATATAAAAGAATACTGACAAAGTAACTCTTTATTCTTCATTTAAATATGTGGTACAAGACTTTGGTGGACAATCAATTGCTCCTTCCTAGATAAAATGACTATGACTCTAAAGACTTTTTTCTTAAATGGTTTTAATTCCATGAATACAGTAGTTTAATTGCAATTTTTTTTGTATTTTTACTTGTTATCTGTATTTTTTTTCATTATTATTTTTGTTAGCTAGCCTGAGTCCCAGTTTTGGAGAATGCTTGATACAAACGAAATTATTATAATTGCTTTTGAACAAAAATGGAGAAGATACACACACAACACAAATTCCAGCAACGGCATATCACTCTTATAAAAATGGAAACTTTGCCTTAGTAGCAGTACCATCCTATCAAGTGCTTGAAAGAGCTTGTCCCTACACTCAGTATGCAAAGAGAATAATGTAGCAACAACATACTACTTCAGTCAATGATCCAACACCAAAAAAATGCAACATAATGAGTTTAACAGAAGACTTGGACGTAATAGCTGTAACTACACTTGACAGTACACACTGACGTGCACTCCTTTGTGTAATCAATGCATGACATCAGCAAATGGCTGCCAGCAATACACAAAGGGTTTACAACGATGAAAACCGTATCAACAACACAGCTATGCAGAGCAGGACACTGAAATGCAAGCACCTTCTAGTATCATAGAACCATAGAGCTGAAGCAGTTCTCTGACTCTATTTGGCTGAGCATTCCCAGAACATTTTGCTGGAGATTACTGCTCATCCTCTGGGCATTTGGCTATAGCTGTCTTCCCCAACGAGGCAGATGGAATGTATTGGAATGGAATGGAATAAAACTCTATAATTCTGTGATTCTATCCAATACCCATAGTGGTTGGGGGGATGATGCATGATGGCCACCACAAGGGCCATCCAGTCCAACCCCCAGCCATGCAGAAATTCACAATCAAAGAACCCCTCCCAGAGGTGGCCATCCAGCCTCTGTTTAAAGACCTCCAAAGAAGGAGACTCCACCACTCTCTGAGAGAGTGTGTTCCACTGTTGAACAGCTCTGAATCAGGAAGTTTCTCTTAAAGTTGAGGTGGAATCTCTTTTCCTGTAGCTTGAATCCCTTGTTCCATGTCCTATTCTCTGCAGCAGCAGAAAACAAGCTGAATACGACATCCCTTCAAATATTTAAACAAAGCTATCATATTATCCCCCAACCTTCTCTTCTCCGGGCTAAACATATCCAGTTCCCTAAGTCTCTCCTCATAGGACATGGTTTCCAGACACCTGGTATCACCAGTAACAGCAACATTCATAACATTATCTCAAAAGTCCGTATGATGACCTTGTCTGAATACCAGCTTCTTCTCCTAGATGAAATGGGGATCCAACTGACCAGCCCTGTGAAAGAGTGGGGCAAGGTAACAACTGTTAACAAACAAAGGAGTAGGAATGCTGAGTTTGCTCACTTCCCCATCTTTTGTTCTGAATAATTTCAGTTAGCACAGACTATAGTCATCCCAAATGGCATGGGTATAGTGGTTAATTGAAAATGGAAAATGGAAACACCATTTCATCACATGCAGACAAACTTTCACTTTCAGTTTTGAGTTAACCATGACATTGAATTTTCCCATGACACAGAAACTGAGGAGACTATGGCGGGACACAACAGTTCCACTTCTACTGTGAATTAACCACTGTTTCCACAACATAAGAACTTATGTGTTATTCTAATGACAATTAGTTAAGAAACTAGGATATGAAACCAAGTTCAATCATGGTTTGCATTAATACAATACAGTTATTACTGCTTCAGCGTGGAGGTCACAGCAAAATGTGGAGACAAGTTTATGCATGCAACATCTAACCAGTTTGGTATTACACCTGAAGCCTGTAGTTTGGCATCTGCTTCAAATATTTAGGGAAAGGTAGTATGCCTATTTGCTATTCTCTCTCTCATATAATTGCTTGACCACTCTGCTATTCCCAAATGTAAATGAGAGAAAACTGTGAAGTATTCTGGTTTGGGCTAGCTCTAACTTTGTACAATCGATCTAGAGGAAGCAGATTTCTCTGTTCCTTTTTCCTCACACAAGCCACTCTTTGAATATGCTGTACAGGGGATTGGGGACTCCTGTTAAATATATTACTTCCCCAGTACATTGTTGCTGGGGAAGGCAGTAGGAAAAGAGGGGAGACCGCAGTACAATTAGATTGATTAAATCAAGGAAGCCACAGTCCTTAGTTTGCAAGACCTGGGCAGTTGATAATGGGAGATCTTCCGAATCTCTCATTCATAGAGTTGCCATACGTCAAAGTCGATGTGACAGTAGGTAACAATGACAACAGCTGTGATCCAGAGGAAGGGGGAAATCCCCAAAAACTGGACAGAGGTGCTTTTTATGAACCTCTTCTGTCAACATAATCTACAGGGAACACTAAGACATGGATAGTGATATAGTCAGTTTGGGATAAGGTAGCATCATTCAGAAGAATAAGGTCTAAAGTCTGTGACGGCTTGAAGGATAACTTTGTCAGGTAAGTTTTTGCCCAGGTGCACCTATTTCTGCAGTAGGCAGAAGTGGAGATAATCACACATGTCTTAATTATATCAAGTACGGTACTCTAATACAACTTGGACTCTGTCTTTGAGATGTATCTGAAAGTGAAAAGTAGTGCAAAATACTTCAGTTAAGAGCCAGTTTTACAAAGAACATAATTTAACTGCTACTCCAATGAACTGACTGTGTGTTTATTTTCAACGGAACTCAAGCCTTTGTTAACTTTACAGTTGTTAGCAGCTTGGAAACAAGCTCCCACGTTCTTCTGTCTGTTCACTCTTATCTTTAGGATAGCTCTCTGCTCCAGTCTCATCAGCAGAACGATAGGTGACAGGAAGATGAGAAATCTTTTCCCATCAAAACACACAATTGTGAAAATTTCAGCCCCAGGAGATCAGATATCTATCCCCACTCTCATGCAGGCCATTTGGCTGGCTCTTAAATTTTGCCGCAGAATATTATGCATTTAGCTACCTGCCACATTATTTGTTGTTTTGTGCCTTCAAGTCATTTCCAACTTATAGCAACCCTAAGATGAACCTATCACAAGTTTTTCTTACCAAGATTTGTTGAGAGGGATTTTGCCGATCAAACCACTACACCATGCTGGCTTTCAAAATAATATGGATTTAAGCATATTCAAAAAAGGCTTTTCTTTGTTTCTTTCCCAACACCTCATTTTATATCATCTCTTGCTGCCTGAGTTAACTACCTCAAATTTCCAATTTCACAAAGTCTGCTAGTAAGCCAGCCTATCAACAAGAAGCTACAGAACAGAGTATACAATGCTAATAGTGAGTGTAAGTCCATATTAAAATAAAGATAATTTAGGGCCCAAACAGACAGGCCAAAATAAAGCTACTTTGGGTCACTTTGGAGGTATGCTATTCAAATGACACACACATCTTAAGAGGCCACAAGCTGTGCCAAAGCTGTGCTCCAGTCCTTAGGACTGGAGCGTGGCTTTGGCGCGGCTTCCAGTCTCTTAAAATGTGTGTATTATTTAAACAGCATACCTCCAAAGTGATCTGAAACAGCTTTATTTTGGCCTGCCTGTTCAAGCCCATAAAGAGCAGCCGACTGGCTTGTACTTACTCCCCTTATAAGAGGAAGCAGGAAAAGAGCACTATTGGCTGCAGCCCATTGAGAAACATAATAATAATAATAATAATAATATATCCCCTCCTTTGAAATCAATCGGAAATCCTTTGGAAATGACAGGGCATAGCAGCCAAAGAGCATGCAGCCACCTGACAGTGGTATACTGTGGCAAAGATGAGAAAAATAATGATTTAGACTTGTTTTGTGGGAGTCAAATAAATACAGATATTAAACAAGGTAGGAGAGATCTTCAGAAGCATGACTGGAGTCAATGACTATTTACTACGTAGCTTGTTTATTCTTGGGGTGTTCCCCAATAGCTTCTTAGGGGCCTGAAATTGTAACTAGTGATAGTGCACAGACTGTGGTTTAGTATCAAGTTGCACATACATTTGTTTCTCACTAATACAAAGGCTACAGTGAAGGAAAGCTTGTATCAATATCCTACAAACTACGGAGGCCAAGTTGAACGGACATGGATCACTGCTTTATATCTGTGTGACATCTGTAGGTCTAACACAATTTCCCTAGGCAGTGTCAGGGTGCACAGGCGAGGCTATTTACACGATGACTACTTGGCCCTTAAAACCCTACTGTATTTGAACTGTCAGAAAGCACAAACGCAGACATCCTCTTTTCATCATGAAATCTGCTAATCCAATTTACAAGTCAACCCACAGTAGATAATATTTCCCCAGGTTTATGAAACACAGCCTATGTAACTACAGTCTTGAACGTACAGTATCACACAGACTGGTTGTGATATGTTCACCTGAAGCTTCAGCAGGCATACTAAGCAGTTACACATTTGGCAACTTTAAGGCAAACCTATCATGGGGTTTTCTTGCCAAGATTTATTCAGAGGAGGTTTGCCATTGCCTTCGCCCAAAGGCTGAAATAGTGTGACTTTCCCAGTAGGTTTCATTGGCCCAGCGGGGAATTGAACCCTGGTCGCCAGTCATAATTAGACACTCAAACCACTATGCCACAACGACTCTCAAAGCAGTTATACATACACATACATTTTTCTATGTCCTCTAATAGCAATGCTATTGAAAGTACATTTTTACTGTGGACCAGAAGCGATTCATGAGCTACTGGCTGCCAGTGTGCAACAAGTTTCCTGGAAAGAAAGAAACAGTTGTAGTCAGTGGATATAATAAATATCGCGCCAATACCTTGTCCACTGTGTGCAGGGAGACCCTACTGGTCCTATACATCCTACAGCACCAACCTGAACCTGAAAAGGGTCCCTCAGAAGACCCTTCAAATGCTACAATTCTATGAACTGCAGAATCTATGAAAAATCTAGAAGCCATGAAAAACCAAAAAATAAAAAACTACATTGACTCTTGAAGCAGAAGCAAATTACTTCTCTGGATTCCTAGTGCTCAAAGGGCAACATGCTAGAAGGCAGGGAAAAGAGAGAGACAGAAAAAAACTTCACAAAAAGTGTTGTTGCATTTTATGTTGTTGTTGTGTGCCTTCAAGTCCTTTCTGACATATGGTGACCCTGAGGTGAACCTATAATAGGGTTTTCTTGGAAAGAGTCGTCCAGAGGTTGTTTGCCATGGCTTTCCCCTGAGGCTGAGAGAGTGTGCCTAACCAAAGGCCACTCAGTGGTTTTCATGGCTGAGGGATTCAAACACGGAGTCATATGTAATACTCAAACCACTACTCCACAACCCCTCACCATTTTTGACTTATGGTGACCCTATCATTAGGTTTTCTTGGCGTAATTTATTCAGGGAAGGTTTGTCCTTGCCCTCCTCTGAAGCTGAGAGAGTGTAACTCACCCAAGATCACCCAGTGGGTTTTCATGGCCCAGATGGGAGTCCAACCCAGGTCTCCACAGAGCTCCAGCATCCCTGCATTCAAACCACACCATGCTGGATCTCCTGAGAAGAAAAGCCCCTTCAAAAGCAGACGCCCCAAGGCCACACAGACAGCAGAGCAGCCAAAGGTCCTGATAACCTCAAAGGAAGACAAGGTGCCGCAAAATGCAGGACATCCCAAGGAAACAGGCAAGGATGTTCCCACACATGTAAAAGCCCCCAAACGCTCCTGGTATTTCAAAGACGCAAAACACACTGCAGAAATAACCCCACTTTGAAACCACTTTAACTGCCCTGGCTCAGTGCTAGGGAATTGTGGGGACTGCAGTTGTGTAAGACATTTAGCCTTCTCTGTCAGAAAGAGCTCTGGTGCCACAGGAAACTACCATTCCCAGGATTCGCTAGCATCGAGATAGGTCAGCTAAAAAGTCTCAAAATGGATTGTTGCTGCAGTGTGTGTGTTTTGGACCTATGAAGCACAGGCCGATTTTATTTGACAACAAACCGCAATTCCCTGGGTTCTTTAGCACTGAGCCAGGTCAGTTGAAGCGTTCTCAAACTGCTATTTCTGCAGTGTGTTTTGGGCCTTTTTTGTTGTTATCCACGCTTGACTTACGGGGACCCTGTGGATGAGGCAACCCCAAAACCCGCTGCTCAGGTCCTGCTCTGCTCTGGAAAAGAGATCCCATCTCAACATTAGGAGAAACAGTAAGGGCTGTTCGACAGTGAAACACACTCCCTCGGAAAGTGGTGGAGTCTCCTTCCTTGGAGGTCTTTAAGCAGAGTCTGGATGGCCATCTGTCGGGGATGCTTTGATTGAGAGTTCCTGCATGGCAGGATGGGGCTGGACTGGATGGCCCTTGTGGTCTCTTCCAACTCTAGGATTCTATGATTCCCATCATTATTGTCTTTCCCATCGAGTCTTCCTTTTTCACGACGTGTCCGAAGTACAACAGCCTCAGTTTTGTCGTCTTGGCTTCCGGGGAGATTTCTGGCTTGATCTGCTCCGGGACCTATTTATTTTCTCTTTTTTGGACATCCGTGGCATCCTCAGCACTCTTTTCCAGCACCATGAATGACTTGATTTTCTTTTAATAGGGAATACGACACAGTTTGTATTTACACGTATGTCTTTACGTTTTAGGATGTTTTCTAGTCCCTTCCCAGCTGCAGTCCCTATTCTTACTTTTATCACACTAGGAGGCAAACAGGATTCAAATGAGAGTTAAACAGGAAGTGGCTTAAGGCAAGCTGCTATGGAATTCTGAGAGTTGGAGTATGTTGTGGGGCCCATACTCCAACTCCCAGAATTCCATAGCAGTGAGCCAGGCAGAGAGTTAAAGCGCTTCCAAACCGGTTTATCTCTCCAGTGTGGACCCATCCTCCAAGGAGCCCTCCCTCCCAGTCCTTACCTGCGTGCTGGTCCCTGGGCCACAGGTAGTAGGTGGCTGGGATGACAATGAGGGCCACAAAGCTGGTCAGGAAGTAGAAGAAGGTGTTGCCACTGTGGTCATACTGGAACTGCTGCCCCGCCATGACAGCAGCAGCCTCCTCCTCTTCACCCCGCCCCCCCCTCCTCTCTTTCAAATCTCGTTCTCAAGCGCAGCAGCAGCAGTAGTGGCCTCTCCGCCGATCTCGCGAGAACTCTGGCTGCTCTCCATCCTCCTCCTGTGCGCATGCGCACTCGCGTCCTCCTCTTCTCTACCACAGCTCCATTCCCTTTTCACTCCTTCTTTAGGGAGGGAGACGTGTCACTGCGCAAGCGCCGTCGCTACCATTGTGACGTCACCACGGCTGTATATGCTCTGATTGGCTGCGCGGCGGGCGCCGCTGTCCAATCGGCGCTCGCTCTCTCGCGCGTGCGCACTCCTGTTTCAAACAGAGCACAGTGGTGTCTCTCACTCCTCCCCAAACTGTGCCCTGCTTTAGTTTTGGACTTCAGCTCCCAGGATCCTAGTCTGTTGGCCACCAAGGCTGAGGCTTCTGGGAGATGTAGTCCAAAAAAAATTCTCTCTGAAAGGGACCCTGGTTCAAAAAACACACACACACACTGGAAAAATAATCCCAGTTTGAGGAAGCTTTAATCAACTGCCATGGCTCAGTGCTAGGGAATCCTGGGAATTGTGGTTTGTTGTGGCACCAGAGCTCTCTCTGACAGAAGGTGCCTCCACACTGGAGAAATAATCCAGTTTGGCACCGGTTTCAACTGCCTTGTCTGAAGGCTATGGAATTCTGGGAGTTGGAGTTTGTTGTGGGCCCAGAGCGGAGCTTCGCTCCGCTCTGGGCCCCACAACAAACTCCAACTCCCAGAATTCCATAGCCTTCAGACAAGGCAGTTAAACCGGTGCCAAACCGGGTTATTTCTCCAATGTGGATGCAGCCTCGCTGCCAACATGGCCGACTGGGGCTCGCGACTGTAGACGGGGACAAGATCCTGAACATTTTCCTTTCACTGCAGCCAGGAAATCAGAAGAAGGTTAAGAATGGGGAGAGCGGCAATGAAAGAACTAGAAAAGATCCTAAAATGTAAAAAATATACATCTGAGCATAAAAGTCAGACTCCTCCAAGACGTCACATTCCCTATTGCCATGTAAGGATGTGAGAGCTGGACGGTTAAGAAAGTTCCTGTTCTCTGGAGCAGCAGAAAACAAGCTTGCTCCCTCCTCAATGTGACATTATCCCTTCAGATATTTAAACAGGGCTATCACCTCTTAACCTTCTCTTTATTGTTATTTGAGTTTATAACAGGAATAAGATACACACCAGGGACTTTCTTGGGACTGCTACAGTAGCTCTTAGAAAACCTTTGTATGAATCCAAAAATGTAAACAATTATTAGATCAGGTGTGTTTCCACAGCTGGCATTCTTGAGTATTTCTGAATATGATCAATATGACCAGGACACTTGAAATGCCTAACAGGTGACATTTGTTTACAGTCACTGGAAAGCAAATTTGCCATCAAAGCAATGAAATGTGAACTGATAAACAAATAAGATTCAGCACCTTTATGTAGCATAAAGTGATGTAATAACTACGAACAAGTTTTCAAAGGACCACATAAAATGAGTATATTTGTTCATTTCCCATGATGATGACGCCCAAGAAGAAGATAGCAAATGGGGGATTAAATTGTCAAAACTGTGCAGAATCCAGGTCAAGCCTGTATAGCTAGAACACATTTTGGAAATGAAAGAACAAGTAGAGTCAGGAAGCAAAGACTAAAAAAAGGAGGTCCCAAGGCCATGTTAAGTAACAGCTGCATTGCACAGTTTCAAGCCTCCTTTTAGAAGCCTTGTATAATCAGAAGTATTGGTTCATGTTGTAACACTGGGAGGAAAGCAAAATCATCAACAAAGGAGTACGTATTCCTCAGTTATAACAATAAAAAAAGGAAAAGGTAAATCCAGTAATTAAATATACTAGAAAATGGTACCAAAGTTAAAGTATGGCGTGATTCAAAAAGAATGGTGCAAAAGTAAAGCTGTTCTTATTCAGTTTTGTGTAATTCTTTTTGACTCACAATTGTATACAAATGTCAAACACAATTCAAGGCTTAGCATGCATGATTTAAAATACCACAGTAATTTATTTGAACTATATATTTTTTTCATCACTCAAATAAAACAACAAGATGATTATTCATATTCAGTGTAGCTGGCAGCATACATTCTTAAAATCCGGTTGACTATGCAACCACTGTTGTTGTTGTTGTGTGTGCCTTCAGGTGATTTCTGAATTATGCTGACCCTACGGTGAACCAATCATGAGGTATTCTTGGAAAATTTCTTTGTGGTGGGGGGTTACCATTGCTGTTGTCTGAAGCTGAGAGAGTGTGACTTGCCCAAGATCACCCAGTGGGTTTACATGGCCGAGCCTACACCACTCTGGCTCACAACTACTATTATACTAATTGTACAGTACCCAGCACTGAGCAAGCAAAGACATCTAGCATAAGGTTAAATCCCTTCAGCCACATGTTCCAATGGACCTAATAATCCTCATCAATTCTACTGTCTTGCCTTAAATGCTCTAAAAAGGCCAAACCTTCACTACACACATGTGGAATAGATACAAATGGAGCAATGAAGGAGGTATCCTTCAGGAAGGTTTTTAAAGGGGCAGCTCCCCTCCCTTTTCCACACCTCTCTAGAAATCTCTAGGTCCTCCAGCTCAATTCTATGGCCAACATCTGGCAGAGGTTGACCACAGAATTGCACTGGATGACCTACACATCAAGAGAAGTATTTTCTCTAGGAATCTCTAGGTCTTCCAGTGTAACTCTACTGTCAACTTCTGGCAGAGTTGCACTGGAGGACCTAGAGATTCCAAGAGAAAACATATGAATCAAATCTGAGAATAATCAAATCCGCACAAGTCATAGCCCCACATGTGGATGGCCAACTGTACTATCTTCATTTAACTATCTTCTGTTTTCGTTATCTGCTACCCATCATCACTACCACTTCATTCTCTCTCCATCTATCTGTCCATAGATCACTCTCTGAAAATTTGGATAGCACTGGGATGGTGGGTTGGGAAGGAATTATTTTGAATGTTATTGTATTTTAATGTATTTTTTATTGTTGTTACTCACCTGGATTCCTTTTGATTGGGCAGGGTACAAATAAATCATCATCATCATCATCATCATCATCATCATGGTTCATGCCACTAATAAAGTGAGCTGTAGCTCATTGTGACCCAATAAATGTGCTAGTCTTTAATGCGCCTTAGGAATTTTCTAGCTCCACAGTTTTCATTTTCAAACACTGCACGTGCTCAGCAGATGGCAGTCTTGCTTTGCTAAACCTTAGACTTCCTAAGATTCAAAGATTTCAAGCTACCCACACCTCCTCAACTGCAAACGATTAAAATTCTTACATTTTAATAAAGTGAAATAACAGTGCAGTTGTTTTAGCATGTTTGCTAACATTAAAGCATCTGATCCTAGATGATCAATGCTAGTACTGTACATTTAAGACAAAAAAGTCCCACTCAAACAGATTTATATGACATGTTTCTCATTGAAAGGGAGAAGAGATAATCTACTTCTTTGTGAGCCTTTCAGAAGCACCTGTAGCCAAGATGAAATACAGCCTGTGAAAATTTTATTGGGGCTGGGCAAATGAGGGATTTGCTTTGGCAATGATTTTCATCTCTAATAGGATACATTGTTTTTAGTTTACATCTTGTTTTTAACTTTGTTCTACTGTATTTGTATCAAGACCATACCACATAAAATTCTCTATAGTGGTGACATATACATCAGAAGGGTATGTTTAACTGAAAAGGTTTAATGATTAAAAGTACACCATGGAAATAGTTTGAGAATATATAAACAAAAACTCATTTTAGAAACAAATCATTTTGGCAAGCCAAATGTATCTAGCATTGCCAACTTTTCAGAGGGCTATTGTAACTGGGCTTTTTAACAGACATTTTATCTGCTATGATAGATGCGAATTATGCATATCTCCCTGCATGAAAAGTTTGACCTGCTACTTTCAACAAGTGAAGCTGTCCAATGACAATGGAAGCCCTTCTCTACTTAAAATGTAACTGTATGGCTCATTGTGAGCATAATTAAGTGCTCATTCCAAACACAGTATTTTTTATAAAAAGATCTAATTTGATGTGCAGTGTTTGGTAAGTAAGCATTTGCACCATCTCTAGGCTGCATCTGCACTGCAGAATTAATTCATTTTGATACCACTTTAACAGCTATGGCTCAATGCTATGGAATTCTAGGAATTGTAGGTTTTTTTTACATATTTAGCCTTCTTTGTCAGAGAGCTCAGGTGCCAAAACAAACTAGCAATTCCAAGATTCCATAGGGGATGAAGCCATGACAAAAAGTGGTGTCAAACCTGTGTCCCTTTAAAATGGTGGAGATGGTGAGAGTGTGGAGAAGAAAAGATTTTTAAAAGTAAGTATTTTAATATATTTTAAATGATTTTCCCCCAATTTTCTTTAAAAACATCTTATCAAATGTTTATTTTAACCACATGAAATCATGTACATGTAAATACTTTTAGGTGTGTATATGATAGTGCAATAGTGTAATGGTATAATTTTAATTTTGCTAGTTGTTTATGTCGCAAATGTCACCATTACACTGAGTAATGCAGGCGAATTTTGATTTCTGAGTAACAGTACACTCATCCCTCTACATTTGCAGATTTGACTTTTGTGGATTTGATTATCTATGGATTTTATTATTATGTTCTCTCTAGGTATCTCTAGGTCATCCAGTGCAACTCTGTGGTCAACTTTAATCAAAAGTTGCACTGAAGTACCTAGAGATTCCTAGAGAGAACACTTCACTAAGCATTTGTAGCTCTTCCAGCACAGTTCTATGGTCAATGTCTAGCAGATGTTGACCTCAGAGAGGTGGTCCTAGAAAGGTGTCCTATCCAGTAAAAACACAGTATTTTTGTTATTTGTGGTTTTTCCACATTCATGGGGGTCCTGTGACCCTAACCCCAGCAAATGTAGAGGGATGAGTGTAGTATAAAAACCATTACTAAGGATTCTGTACAGTGTGGTATAGGAGGAGGTCACAGGGGGGATAATACCATGAATTTCGACACTAGGTGATGCCAACCCGAATGATGCCACTGTTTTCATGCAAGACGTTGTTGTTGTTGTTGTTGTTGTTGTTGTTGTTGTGTAGGCTGAAGTCATTTCCAGCTTATGACAACCTTAAAGTGAACCTTTCATGAGGTTTTCATGGCAAGCTTTGTTCAGAAAGGGTTTGTCTTTGCCTTCCTTGGAGGTTGAAAGACTTTAACTTGCCCAAGGCCACCTAGTAGGTTTGCATGGCCAGCCAGGGATTCAAACCCAGCCTCCAAACTAAATTAGCCTAATTTAATGTTACATATAACTTTGTTTGATGTTAGCTTGTAATTTTGGACAGACTTATCATACTTAATGCTGCAGTCCTCTACACTCTTATTTGTACTCACTTACTTTTCAACAGACTTGCATTGCGCAGCATTGTATTGTAAATGCTCTTTGCGGGTTTCATGGTAATAACACAAATTGCTATGTCATTTTAATGTTTCTTTGTAATATCCCCTGACTATTTTGGTTGACACCAACAACTTCTTTAGTGGAACAGAAAGATCTGATGTATTGCTATTTTAATGGATTTTTCTCCCACCCACCAGTATTGCCCAAGCTGGACTAAAACTTTGTGGATACCTCTGGGAATTCACAATGCAATTGACTTTTACAATGTTCTAAGATCTCTCTCTCTCTTTCCCACTTGCTTCATAAGACTAATGGAAAACAGGGAAGGGTTTCTGATTCTTCTCTCCCCCTCCTTTCGATCTTCTGCACAAAGAGAACTGTTCCCTGTAGAGTAAAGAGTTCATATGCCAATAAGACTGTGCACTTTAAGAGGTGAAGGATTTGCTGCTCTATTTCAAAGGAATGAGAACAGAACAGCAATATTGTAAATAAGTACAATGAAACTTGAGAGGCCACTGCTGCATCTTTGGAAATTAACAGGGGTTATGATTAATTCTAGCAACTGAGCCTCTGGAATTATCAAGAGAGGCACAACAAAGATATAGTAAGTGGATTATCTGAAAAGTATCCCCTCCCCTCAATTTCCCTTGTTTGTTTAAATTAGACATTTTAAGACAGCATCTTAAAAATGACATCATGCTTTAGAGAAAGTGAACAAATATATTTTTCAAAGTGAAATGGTAGATTGTATGCTGCAGGTAAAACAAGGGTCATCCACCGTCTTTTAAGAGACACTATATTACTAGGAGAAGGCTCCACAGTCTTGGAACAATTATTAAGGAGGTCAAAGAAGAAAGTGGAAAGGCAGGATTACTGTTAAACATAAAGAAAACAAAATAATGGCCACAAAGGACCTACATAAATTCAACATAGACAATGAAGAACCTAAACTAGTAAAGAATTCCCACATCTTGGATAAAAACATTACTCAAAACAGAGACTGCAGTCAAGAAATCAGAAGAAGGCTAAGAATGGGAAGGGCAGCTATGAAAGCCCTAGAAAAGATCCTCCAGAGTAAAGCTATACAAGTAAACACTAAAGGTAGAATTGTCCAATCCATTGTATTCCCCCTCATTATGGATGTGAGAGGTGGACAGTGAAGAAATGGACAGGAAGAAAATAAACTCATTTAAGATGTGGTGAGGGAGAAGAATACTGAGAATACCATGGATGGCCAAGAACATAAACAAATGGGTCCTAGGATAAATTCAGACTGAATTCTCACTGGAAGCCAAGATGATCAGATTGAGGCTGTCATATTTTGTTTACATTATGAGAAGGCATGACTGATTAGAAAAGACAGTAATGCTAGGAAAGGTGCACTCCCAAGCCACCCAGAAGACAGTGCAAAAAGACGTCTGTTCTGTTGCTCAATTTGGGACATCACAGATCTTAATTTACAAGACCTAAGCAGAGCAGTAGAAAACAGGGGGTCTTGGAGATGTAACATCCATAGGGTCGCCATGTCTCAGGGCTTATTCAAGGGCAATTAACAACAACAACACATTTTGAACACTAAAGAACACCTTTCTCTTTGTGGAAAACACAGAAGAATTATTCACTAGAGTATCCCACTCAGTCAGATATTTCCCAGCTGAGATTATCTTTAAAACATTTTTAAAATCACTTACATGCATCTTATTACAGTCATCTGGAATAACGACTAAATACTGTATTGCCGTACCACCATGTCTACTGCCTGCATATATGAATTGTAGTTGAGAACTTGGTAAACAATGCATGTTACTCCAAAAATTGTTTTAGTCCAATGAGAATTTCTAATTTAGTATGGCCAATAGTTTAAGTCTTAAATCAAGAGAACTAAAATACACATTTTTTATTGGTGTAAGATAATTCAGGACTGGAATATAAATTTACAAGAGTGACACAAGTGCCTGCAGATGAGATTTGCAGAATGTGCATCTCCTCTCTTGCTGCCACTTCCTTCTAGGTTTAAATCAGACTGTTTTCAGCAGACTAGGGAGAAAATTTGAGGGTGGGGCACACCATACAAAAAGGATATATAAAATTGTGAAATGGATTGTGATTTGTGTCTTGCAGTCTTGTTTTTCTCTTCCTTATGCATAATAATTAATAACAATTAATAAATAACAATAATAATAATATATTAACTAATAATTTTGGAAAGGGTGGGACAAAAATAACAGTAGCTGTGGAAGAGTGGACTTCACATGGGAAAGAGCAAATGGCTTTGCAAAGCAGGCAAACATTAAAATTCCTCTCGAAGAGCAAGCATATTGATTTTCACAGACCTGGCCTTCTTTTCTTTTTCTAGCAAAAGCACTGACACTGCTCGAGTTGGTTGAGTTATCTGAAGCTATTTGTTCTGCAGAGTGCTTTTCTGTAGCAAATACCTTCTTTCAGCATACAATGTTCTATGTTCGGCTTGTTGTGGGATAATCCATGGAACCAATGGACTGGTGGATGGCCCTGTTTTTGAGGAGAGGGGTTAGGCAGGCTGGTAGTTTGCTCCCTTTCAACTCTGATTCAGGACATATAGGAAGATACAAAGTTCCTTCACACTGACCCAATCAACCTACTGTAACCCTCAAGATTTAGGAGGATTAAAATTAAGTCAATGGTAGTAGTCTGCTGTCTGGATTACGTAGCCTTGGGGCCAAATCCCTGTGTACACCAAGTCCAGAGACACAAGGAATTCCAGAGGCAGGGTCCTAAACAAAAGGGGAAAGCAACAATCACACAAGAACACACAACCATGCATGCTCACAAGGACTAAGAAATTCAAAGGTGTTACATTGGAACAGAGTAGGCCAGACTAAAGGAGATACTACGCCTGAATGGATAGATTCAATCCGAATTGGTCTGGTGTAAAGGTCCATAGCTAGAATAGCTTTAAAGGGCAATTAGATACATTTATAGAGGATGGAACAATCAGTGGCTACTATTATCAGAGGCCATATGCCTCTGTGTATCAGTTGCAAAGTGTGTAATAGAGGGTATAGCTACATTCATACCCTGTTGCTGGGTTTACCATGGCCAATTTATTGGCCACTGTATGAACAGAAAATTTGATTAGGCAGTGTTTGGTCTTATACAACATGGGTCTTCTTATGTACTTATGCTCCTGTTCATTCCCATATACTCCAGTCTTCTGCTAAGTTTTGGAAGAGGCTGACACCAAGGCATGCAATATCACTAAACATTGCTTTGCGAACTCCTTTTCTTTACTAAAGGAATTGGCTTGCTAGCCCTGAAAAAGGCTTAAATATTGCAGTGTATTGTGGGATAAACCATAAAGCAGTGTTACTAAAAGTCATTGTTCTTGGACTGCTGTCTGTCCCCAAGCCATTGGCTGCCAGTCTTTTCAGAGTTTTCAGGAAGGAAAGAAACTACCATAGCCAGTAGACACAAATATGTCACCAATCCCTGCTACGTTGGGTGGGGGGGGGGGGGAACAATTGCTGGTCCTGCATATCAGATAGCCCAAGAAACAACACCATAAAGGGCTCTGGACTTTATGTTTTAAAGCAGTTTCAGAAATATTAACATAAAATATCCAGCAGGTGGCAGAAACACACAGTATGGTTATAGAGAAATTGATAATTTCTGGGATATTACTTTTGTAAATAAGAGACACCATACCCCCCTCCCTTGGCAAATTCACAAACTCTTCTTCTTGTTTTGTCTGTTTCTTTATTTGATGTACAGACTACTTTTCTCCTACCAATGGAACTCAAGATGGCGTGTATCCTGCTTTTTTGTAATTAACTCAAGTAAGAAGGGCTGAATTAGAAAGAAAAATGTGAAAAAATATATCAGTTTGTGAAAATATCTTTGAAGGCCATTGCAGTTAGGGAGGGGAAAATCTAAGCACCTGATTGTTTCAAATCTGAAAAGTGGAAATGCTTTCACTTATTGGTAGAGCTTTTTCTTTTTCTTTTCTTTTCTTTTCTTTTTCTCTTTGCAAAAATTACTCAGAAATATGTATGTGTGTATGTATGTATGTATGTATTATTCAATCTATACACAGCCTTTTTCCCAAGATGGGATTCAAGGTGATTTGCAAAGGTTTACTACAAGATTAAATTAAAATCTCATTGTATACAAATTTTAAAAAATTGAATAACAATATATTTAAAACTATGATTAAAAGAGTTAAAAGCTTATTTAAAACATAAAGTGGGAGACATGTTAGCAGCAATAAACACTATAAAACAATAACTGACAAACTGCCACAGCAGGCTAATCCATACCTGAATGCCCAAATCCAGCCTTTCCCAACCTGGTTTTGTGGACCTGTGGCTCTCATCAACCTAGAACTGCCAAATCTTAGATCCTGGTCCTTGAATCTTCAATTATCATGGAGTGCCTCCAGATAGAAGACACAGGTCCAAATTCTCCAGATATGGTAGATTCAGCTCCAGGCAAGAAGAAAGGGCTGTGTACAAATCTCCAGCTCACTTAATAGGCCAGCAGTTTGCTAGAATTTGCAAGCCTTAATTCTGTTGCTGCAACTTGCAAAGACTATCTAGGCTATTTACTTAGTTTCGTCCTTCCTTCCCAGTCATGGTAGTACCAGGTCCCAGGACTCGCCTCTCCTCTGCTCTGCATCCACCTTCTGGGAAGAAGTCAGAAAAAATGATAAAGGTAAAAATTTCCCCTTTGACAAAGTTGGCTAGTCATATCTGACAAAAGGGCTGTGGTCATCTCTTTTACTCAGCCAAGGGAGCCAGCATTGTCAAAGATGCCTCCGTGGTCATGCATAGTCAAACAAATGACCTCCATGGTCATACAAATAAATACAGACCAAAAGTCATGTGGCCAGCATGACTAAATACTCCTAGTAATTGATGTTACAGCAAAAAGGGATCTGAAAACCAAAAGCTTTTACAAATTTCTGCTGAAGAGCTTCCCAATGGAGATGAACCTATGACTTCATAGATGAAAAGGCAGCACACTGTGCGTAAAGAACAGAGTTTTGAAGTAAAGCTGAGTAAAATGCAGACAGCGCAGTTACTGATTTTTCTTTAGTAAGGAAAAATAGTGGGCATGCACTACAACCAAAGCCTGCTGTGTTTGTTGTTTTGTTTTGTTTTTAAATAAATCAGAGTGTATGTTACAGATAATATGCAAAACACACACACACACAAATACATAGCAAAATCTTACAATAAAAGTAAAATGAAAATTTTCTATCAACAAAGAATGTTCCAGTTCTTCTCCCTGCTACTGAAATGACATCTAAATCACTAAAGGATAACATAAAATGACTCTGTGAAAGGGGGGGGGGGAGCCATTGTGGTTTATGGCACCTCATTTCATAAAAATTTCTTGATAACTACTGTATATACTCATGTATAAGTCTAAAAAAATTAGTCAAAAAAATCAACCCCAAAAACCTGGGTCGACTTATCCACAGGTCAGTGTATGTACTGTACTTTAACTCTTATCAAAATAGAAACTATCTCCTTCTCTGGGTAGTGAATGGCGAGAGCTTAGTCTATCTTGGGAGAAACTAAAAAGCACCAGTCCCCTCTGCTCCCTCCACTGCTGCTAGGCTTCTGGCCTTTTTTAAAGCCTGGATGGGAAAATGGTGTTCTTTGGCACTGTTTTTCTTTGCTTTGTTCTTTATATCCCTTGTTACATATCCTTAAGTTTTACCCTTGACTTATCCATGGATCATATCAAAATCCATGATTTTGGTTCCAAAACTTGCCCTTAACTTATACGGTAAATGAGGTTGACTTATAGTTGAATATACGGTATGTTGAAAATACAAGGTAACCACCCAGAGCACTATGATTTGAACATCATTATATATTTTCACCAATTCTATGTTATTTCCAATCTATCCAATTCTGATCATTCCAATCAACTTCTGGTTGTCAACTCAGAGTCTAGGGTCCATCTCACGAGGCTTGAAAAGTGGAATTAGAGCATAATAGTAACATCTGTGTCTATAACTTGACACAGATGTCTATGTCTCTGATGCTCTGTCTGCCCAGTAGCTGGTCTGCAGTCCATCTACTGCTGGAGCGCTTCTTTTCATTGAAACTCACCAGCACCTCCCAATTGTGCTGCTTTTCCACTGTTGAGTGAATGTGATAAATTCCTTCTGAAGCAATTCTGATATGTAGGCAGTCATCTGATGTGAATGGACATGATTCTGCTCCTCTCCCCACACCTCAGTATTCTCAAGCAGGCTGGGGGTTTTTTTCCCAGTTTCTTTTCTTTTTTTACTTAATGGGTTGTCATGATCGCACAAATGCATTAAAATACAAAAATAAATATAGACCAAAAGTCATTCTGGGAAGGACATAGGGCAAGGAGGAGAGCTATGGAAGTGGATGTGAGAAAGACAAAGGGCAGAACAGAAACAACACCATAGTGATTTGGAAGAGGTGTGTGATAGTGACTGTCCCCAATCCAGTATGTTTGTGTTAGCAATAACTAGTAGCAAGTACATTTCTATACCACTTATCAGTGAACTAGCACTCCCTAAGCAGTTTACAATGTGTAAGCTAATTGCCCCCAGCAAGCTGGGTACTCATTTTACTGAACTACGAAAGGATGGAAGGCTCAGTGAAGCCCTCCTCTAGGATTAAATTTACAATGTTGTGGCTGTAGTACCAGCATTTAACCATTGCACCACCAAGGCTCCTTGTGTTTTGTAGACTCATGGCAGTCATGGTGCCTTAGAAGCCTGGTGTGATAAATTCTAAGTCCCA
This sequence comes from Urosaurus nigricauda, assembly GCA_034509955.1. Taxonomy (NCBI): domain Eukaryota; kingdom Metazoa; phylum Chordata; class Lepidosauria; order Squamata; family Phrynosomatidae; genus Urosaurus; species Urosaurus nigricauda. The sequence continues at coordinate 275,124,174 of JAOEGL010000001.1, forward strand.
TTGAATTAATTTCTAGTTACAACTAGCAATTGGATGCAGGCTTAAGTCTCTAATCCTATATACCCTTACCTACACCCAGATTTAAGCTGCATCTGATGTGCAGAAATAATCTAGTTTGACAGCACTTTAACTACCATGGCTCAATGCTATGGAATCCTGGGAATTGTAGTTTTGTTAGATATTTAGCCTTCTCTGTGAAAGAGTTCTGGTACCACAATCAACTACAGTTCCCAGAATTCCATAGGAATTAAAGTCATGTCAAACCGGATTATGTAGTTTTAGGCCTACATCTGATTATTTGTTTCAGATAAAGTCAACTAGTTGAATCAATGAAACTTAAGTTTAGACTCACCAATTTGTTATAAATTTAGCGAATACATAACTGGGACTAGTAATTGATTTTATGCCATTACTACCCATCACAGGATTCCATGGTTGTATCAAATAGTTTGAATAAACCTATGGATAGAGGTTTAGTATGAAATCAGTATTATGTAAGCATAATAGAATGCAGCATACCAATTAAACAGATTTTTTTTTAAAAGCACAGAAATAATCAGAACCAATACAGCTGCAAAACAAAAATAGATGCCATTTTGTCTTTTCTGATTGCATCTCCACATATCTTTTCGAAGCACAAAAAATTTTTTAAAGACAGACACAAATAATATTTTTACAGGCAGAAGCCAATGTCAAGTAAGGCAGAGGAATGCAGCCCACAAAACTTTAAGTAGAAAGCCACCTTAAAGCCATTTTTAAAAGATTGTGGCCACCACTGTGCACAAAGCACATGTGTGCATTGATTCTACAAAGACACTTATGCTGACACTGAATATTTTCAGTCATTCTGGCAGATTTACAGTACTGTACTTTGTTTTTGATGGATTTGATGTATCAGTGTATAACTACTGCAGGTCAGATTCCAGAGTCATTACTGAGAATGAAAACAATGGATTTGCTAAGGAGAAGGAAACTTGCCTTCCTTTTTTCCCTTCCTCTGAATAACTCACAAAGAATCCAAGAGAAGGCATATATTAAACAGTAATTTTTACAGCCAAGCTCCAAAAGATGAACAAAAAAATGGTAATGGAAATGATGGCAAACTCCTTAACCCAAACTGCATCAAGGGGGCACTGCTATAATTTTAATAAAGCTGTCAGATTAGGTGACTGAATGGTTACAGCATGATATTAATACAGCTTCTTAACTGACAATTAGTTAACTGGCTCCTACAAAGAAACCGGCTTATAGGATTTCCCTAATGAATATCATGCTTTGTTTCTGGGCAAAACATATGCTTTGGATATATAATTAGAAAAAGAGTCCCCCAGCAAGGGAGCATGTGCAGCAGAATAAAAGAGCTTATTATTATACCTGTGAGGGGTCAAAGTCTATCGGCCTGTAGCTTATAGTATTATAGCAGATTACAAAATCATTCTATTATGTTAGTCAATCTGTTTCCAAGCATCAACTAGCAGGAAGCCGTGCACTAGAAACTAACACATAAGGCTCCCTTTGACTTTTCCCTCCCAGAAAGGTCTTGTGATAGGTCAGCTGTTGGTGGCATCATCATCTTCCCCCATCACATGTCAAAACCTTTCAGTGTGCAGCTGATCACTTTGATATTGAGAAGCATCTTCACCCATAATCAACAAACCTAGTTTCAGAACTGACTTTTCCAAAGTAGAGGCTAGATTGAAACCCATGATGAGCCATCCTTTGTGCAAATGAAAAGGGGAGGGAGGGAAAAGCAGGTCATTCATGCTCCATCTGACTGTTCCCATAAAACAAATTGGTGAGGGAAGGAAGCAACAAAACAGCAGCTGCCACAATCAGCTTTAGGGAAATCATTGGTTGAGAGAGAAAGATTTTTAGAATTGAGCATAATATCTACCATTGCATAATGACTGCTGTGCGGCTATTCCCAGCCTTTTCACATTCAACATCCTCCTGAAACATGGGACCTGCTTTTAATGTTCTGTTCTTTGTAACCACATGTTGTATATTGGTATATTCATTAAACATCCAAACATATCCATTGAAAGAAACAATAGAGGTGCCACTCTTTCATGCTGGGTGGGTTTTACCACCTTGTGCTGCAGTTCAACGTGCCACATTAAGACCAATGTGATCTAAATTAACTAATGTTTATGAAGTTATTGCATAAAATCTTATTTACAGTACTGAGAAATAAAACCTCTGATGAACAGTATGGTTCTACTTTGTCATATAGTACTTGGTACCTTCAGGTTATATATTTTTTAAAAACTTTGTTCCCAGCTTCATTGCTGCATGCACACATTCTGCCTTTAGAGGCCTGTCTGTGTTATTTGTTGTTGTTGTGTGCCTTCAAATTATTTGTGACTTATGGCAACCCTAAGGCAACCCTATTACAGGGCTTTTCTGGGATTTATAGCATGTAACTCACCAAAAGTCACCCAGCGGGTTTTCATGGCTAAGCCAGGAACTGAAGCCCAATCTCCAGAGTCCAAGTCTATATTCAAACCATTACACCACTGCTGGCATTTGGGGTGTATTTTTTCCTTAACCATTGTTATAATGGAATATGTATAATCAAATGCATGGATTGGTGAGGATTACAGCATAACAGCCTCCTCTGGTTTTTTTGTGGGTTTTTCAGGCTATGTGGCCATGTTTTAAAAGTTTGTCTCTGACGTTTCACCAGCATCTGTGGCTGGCATCTTCAGAGAATGCATTCTCTGAAGATGCCAACCACAGATGCTGGTGAAACATCAGAAGTAAACTCTTCTAGAACAGAGCTGCATAGCCGAAAAAAACCCCACAAAAAACTATGAATGCTGGGCATGAAAGCCTTTGACTTCATGGACTCATCTGGATTTCATTGGTCTTTACATGAGTTGCTTTTCCAGTTATGTATGCCACACTTCTCTACATTGCTGGGGTGTAGATCTCCCCCAGGTTTGTTTTCCTTTGGAAGGATGTTACTGGAGGCTTCATGGTGTTTTGTAATCTTTGAATTTATTTTCAAATATAGAAATTGAGCACAGGTAGAAGTGTAAACATCCCAATAGAAAGTAAAATCCAAAGATCCTGGCATAATGATGTTGCCTAAATTCTGTGCAGTTATATAGAAATTATAAAACTTGTGCTTATGATATATCTGTTGGTACAACTGGTATGGAAAACTGTTTTCCTAGGCCAAAGAAGAAAAATAAAATATGAAATGCTTTTCGCTTTCATACTTTTGCCTTGCAAGGAGAAGGAAAAAAAGATGATTTCATCAGTCACTGGTGTAAAAGTCTAACAGAGTCAATGTTCACAGGATTAAAGACCTAGAAAGGGATGTGGTTGTCATCTATCACTCCTCCTTGCCCTCACTTCCCTGTATCCTCTGAGCTTAGCTGCCAGTGTCACAGGAGCTAGAGGGAAAATTAATTTTTCCAGCAAAGAACTATTGTTGTGAAGTATCCCTGTTCTAATGTAAAAAGTTTTAGGGTGGCTTGGACATGAATTAAATGCCCCCCCCCCACACACACACCCTAAAGGTTAATTGGAGACATTCTGGGGCACAACAATGGTGCCAGAGGGTGACAAAGAGGACTCTTCATGGGACTATATTTTGACCACCCCAAGACAAAGCCACACTTGCTGAACAGAAGGAAATTTGGAAGAGCAGTCCAAATGGGATAAAGAGAGGGCAAAACCAAAAGTGGGTTCTGCGCACTCACTAAGCAACTACAATCTGGAAAAAAGGAGGAAGAAGAGAAGGAGAAGAGAGGCCTGGAATCAGTAGAGAGGAGCAGAGGGCAGTGACTACCTATGGAAGCTTCTTTCCCAGCTCTGTGTTATAAGAAGTGATTTAGTGTTCTGTTGTTCTGCCACTAGCACTGCTTTGTATGCAGGTTCTTGAGTAAGTCACTTGTTTTCCAAGTCTAACCCGTTTCCCTGCTGTATGGGTGTCCTGTCTGACCCACCCACTCCAGCAGCCATTTTTGTGCCTTCATGGCACTCTTTTCCAGCATCCATAATATCCAGGTGTGCCTGCCAGCCTCCAAACTATTGGGAACATTGCAAGTCTATGCAATGTGCAGGAGTAAACTGTATATTAATGCAGCTGCTGCATGTAAGGAAGACATTCAAGGGAGATGGGATGATATGTTTGGTGGGGGATAGAGAGTAAGTTAACTCTTCCCTTACCTGACACTTCCCCATAAAACCACACCTCATTACTTTTCTCCATCATTTCTGGAGCTTACATTCCAAACATGGCCCTGGATCACTGTGAGGTGCAAAGATGGAAAGTCCCAAAGGGAAAGCAACAGAAAGAAAAAACTTAAACTCATTCCCTGGTGGGATGCACCAGCCCCTCCTGAAGCTGCTTTATAAAGCAGAAGGAGCCATCGGACCAGGGATGCAGTGTAGTTCACTTCCCAGTTTTTTCAGAGGCATTCATCAGTTTTCATGGCCTCTCTTTACAGTGTTACTAAGCCTCTCCTTCCATTTGGAAGGCAAATTCTGATCTAACTCACACTTCCTTGACATCAGTGTAGTAGCACCTGCTCATTATAAATGGCACAGTTTGGCCCTGTGATGTGTGTTCTTCACAGTTCATGACTTTTATGTGATGCAGAAAAAAGCCACTGAAAAAAGCCATTGATATGGTTATTTAGTGGAGGAGATCAAAAGGTTCCCTTTACAGTTAATCCCTTCCATGTTTTCCATTGTGTGGAATAAACACTTTTAAAAATAACCCTGCAGGTGTTCAAGCATTGCAGTTTGAGAAATACATTTTTGTTGTGTATCTATTTTGCAGCTTACACACACACAGGAGCTTGCTGCTTTTCATCAGCTTTATTTTCATCCATTTAGATTTTTCTGAAGAAACATCTCAGAATCAGTTCTTACAACTGGTGAGCAGGCTAGTAGAAGAGTGCTCTGGGGAAGTTATTGCATAAAAATCTCTTTTTTGATGGTATTCTGGCACTTGACCAAGTCAATATTACATTCCCCACCACCTCTCCATTCTCCTTTTGATTCGTGTCTTTTTAGATTGTAAACCTGGGGGTAGGGAAATGTCTAATTAACAAATTGTAAGCTGCTCTGATAGCCTTGGCTGAAGAGCGGGGTATAAATAAAAATTATTATTATTATTATTACATTATTATTATTATTATTATTTCATTGGGGTTATTCCCAGGATGGTTTAAACCGGATCGTGATTTGAAATGGTTCTTACTTAATTCAGATCACTGAAGCAATTTGGAAAGAGGGGCCATGGTTTTTATTCATTTTTACCCATTTAACCCACGTCAAAAACCGATTCATCCCAGTGGGAACCACCGGTGGATTCGAATCTGCCCTGGCCCAAGTGGGAACTAGGCAGGGTGGATTCAATTCAATTCCACCACCAGTGATGGGGGTGGGCAGCTACAATGGCTCCGGCCATCTCCCCATCACCGGTCTTCTCTGCAAGTTTCCCCGGCCACAGGGAATGAAGAAGGCCACAGGGAAGCTGAGGAAGCTGGTTAGAGGCCAAAGGAGGCCAGAAGAAGCCAGTTAGGAGACTGGGCTAGGAACAGTCAGAGGCAAGGTGCCTGATCTGAATTGCTAGTATCAGCGCTAACATAGTGGGAACCAGGAACTATTTTTGTGCCAATTAATCAATTCGGATCAGGCACCGAATTCTCCGTAAGTGGGAACAAGGCCATTGTCATTTTGTGCCCAAGGTCAAAAACACCTGAAAGTTCAGCTTTAATCTGGAAGGGGCTTTGAGACAAAAGGTAATGGAAGAATGCTTGTCTCTTACTGGTCATTACTGGTAACTCCGTGACTGGTGCAACCCATGTGAATGATGATTTTCCCTGTGGGTGTGGATACTCTAAAGAAGGGACTGTTCTTATTAGAGGAGTTCAGAAACAGAGAGAGAGGGGAGGAGAGGAGAGGAGCTACTATTGCCAGGGATAAATTATTCACCTTGAATAATGTAGTAGGATTTTATCTTATGTATTTAGGGGACAAAAGGGTAAATTCTTATAGGAGAATTTCTAATATGCATTTCCACCTATTTTGTATATTTTATTTAAAACGTTAAGATTTGCCCCCAAAGTTGCTACACTCCTGAGTAACAAAAAGGTAACAGTTCTTCAACCAAATCCTAGCCTGGCACCTCATAGGATGCCAGGAAACTGGAGATGTGTTAAATTTACTACATATAATTTATTGTATTGTTCTTATTTTAAAATATATATATTTTGGATTTAAACTGTGATTTTGTTTTCAATTATTCAGAAGAAAACAAAATACCAGAAAGAGGTACACTGGCACAAGAGAGGGCAAGGGAATCAAGCACCTCTCCAACAAAGACCTTGCCTGTCCCCACTAGCCCTTCTTCCCTTGCTGGATTTCTGTCATTACTTCAAAGGAAAGGCAATGTTAAAATGCAAGATGATGATGATGATGATGATGATGATGATGATGATTATTAATATAGCACTGTAAATCTGCACAGTGCTGTACATACAATCTTATAGTTAGACGGATCTATTAATCTACTAGATTTGAATGTGACCACAGGAGAGCTTCTCTTGTGCTTAAACCTTTAGCATTATATCACAAAGCTACTCCACACATCCTGAAGGAAGGACTGATGTGCATGGGAATACAGTCTCCAGTCCTGGAGGGAGTCACACTCTCCTCTAAGGACTGTGTTCGCAGCCTGGGGGTACTCCTAGATTAGTCGCTTCACATGACTTGTCAGGTGAATGCGACGGTCAGGAGTGCCTGTTATCAGCTTCGGCTGATATGCCAGCTGCGCCCTTTCCTGAACATGAGGGATCTGGAAACTGTGGTACATGCTCTGGTAACCTCATGCCTGGTAACCTACGCTCTACATGGGGCTACCTTTGTGCTTAACTCGGAAACTTCAACTGGTCCAAAACATGGCAGCCAGGCTTGTAACTGGAACATCAAGGAGAGAGCACATAACACCGGTGCTCAAGGTTCTCCACTGGCTGCCGATTAGTTTCCAGGCGCAGTACAAGGTATTGGTCCTAACCTTTAAAGCCCTACATGACTTGGGCCCATCTTATCTTAGGGACCGCCTCTCCCCGTATGAACCCCCCCGCACGCTCCGATCCTCTGGGAGGAACCTACTACAGCTTGTGAAAACTCAGCTGTCGCAGACCTCCCAGAGGACTTTTTCAGCTACCACACCCAAGCTTTTGAATGGACTGTTGGATGAGATGCATCTTATAACATCTCTTGACTGCTTTAAAAAAGCTCTGAAGACGCATCTCTTCCGGAAGGCCTTCTCTGAAACCTCCTAGATCCCGGCTCCAAAACGGGACCTATTTTGACCCCTTGCTTGGTGCTATTTTTACCCTCATCTAAGATCTATGAGGGTATATTATGTTTTTAATGTTATGATTTTAAACTATTACTAATTTAATTTATTTTAAAGGATGGGTGGTTGGGCATGGGTTGATGAAGTATTTTAATCTGTATGTTTTAATTTGCTGTACCCAGCTCCAATTGTGCTCTACAGAGGAGCGGGCTAGAAATAAAGATTTATTATTATTATTATTATTATTATTATTATTATTATTTTGAAGGAGTTCTAGGTAGTGAATCTGATTCCTTCTCTTCCATTTATCTCGACTCCCCCTAGTCCACATCCTTCAACCTTTTACAGATGAAAACTGGAACACATGTGGCCCAGCAACATCAGAGTGTGGTCAAGATGGTTTATGAGAAAGAGCACACACGCTAGGAAAGACTGCAGCAGTTTGCTTTTTCCTGAGCATATTGGGAAGTGCAATACTTCTTCCCTTTTTGCCCTTACCAAATTTTACAAATTACTTTTGCACTTTGAACTCAGTTTGCAGCAGTTCAAGTAAAGGGAAAGAGTGAGAAACAGAGACATTTTTAAAGCAGCTGAAAAAGTGGGAGCACTAGGGATTAATCAGGACTGTCTCTCTTACAAATTGGGACAGTTGAAAGTTATGCTAGTGTAGTGATAGAGAGGGAAGGAATCAGATTCAGGACATCAGTTCCTTTTTTAAAATGTATTGCATGCACTGGCTAATTACAAGATCATTTTGAGGCTGCAAATATATCCTCTATTGAGCTGTAAATGGCTCTAGGATGTGAGGCATGGGAAATACTGTATATACTCATGTATAAATCTAGTAATTTTAGTCAAAAAATTGACCCAAAATACCCAGGTCAACTTATCCATGGGTCACTATAAGTACTGTACTTTAACATACCATATATATATATATATATATATATAATAGGAGCCATCCCCTTTCTCTGAATAAAAGATAAGAGCTTAGTCCATCCTGTGAGCACCAAAAAGAAGCATGGATCCCCTCTATGCTCTCATCTATCCAGCCTTTAGGAAGAGCACAAACAATTATGCCTGCCAGAATTTTTTGAGTTCTTTGGCATCATTTTCCTTTGCATCATCATTTACATCCTTTGTTATATGCCCCTAAGTTTTACCCTCGACTTATCCATGGTTCATATTAAAATCCATAATTTTGGACCCAAAACTTGCCATCGACTTATACATGAGGTCAACTTATAGTTGAGTATATACGATAATAGGGGTAGCACCACTTATCTTGTTTATTATTATTATTATTATTATTATTATTATTTATATCCCGCCTCTCTGCACTCAAGCAACCAAGGCTGCTTACAACAATTAAAAGTATACATATTATATCCCCCAACCCTTCCCCCATTAAAATAGAATTTACAATCTAAAATGTATTAATATAAAAAAAATTAAAACAGTTAATAAATGAACAAGCAAACAACAGTATATAGGACAGGAAACAAGAATAATGATACCTTACTTATTCTCTGTGGTAGCTGGGCATCTATTCAGGAAAGGCCTGCCAGAAGAGATCCGTCTTAACAGCTTTTTTAAAGCTCTCTAAGGTGGTCATATGACGGATTTCGTCCAGCAGGCCATTCCACAATCTGGGAGCAACAGCCAAGAAGGTCCTCTAGGCAGTTGTAGACAACCTGGTTTTTATTGGTTGTAACAGATTTCTCCCAGTGGACCTGAGAGTGCAGGGAGGATTGTATGGGAGGAGGCTTCTGTAGAGGTTCAGAAAATAAAATAGTGATTCGAAATGTTAAGTGGATATTAATGCAGCTATTTTTTCAATGTTTTCTAAAAACAGAGCCATGGAGTCATCTGTTCCCTGTTTGAAGGACAATGCTGTGTTGTGGATACATAGTGTTGGACTGAGTCCAGGAAGAACTGAAGACATATCTACTCTCAACCACAAAATTTGTTTGGTGATCTGGAATCATTTCTCAGCATAGCCAACTTTGGAGAATTGTAGTGAAAAGGACTGAGCTCCTTGAAGGGTGCCATAAAAATGAAAGGAAACTGGGCCCAACCCTGGATCCTCTTAAAGGTTGGGAATCTAAAGGAGACTGGGGTTACTCTATGTCCAGGGAGTTTCACACTTTCAAAATTCCAGTATGAGGTTTCCTTACCAGCATTAAAAATGGTGGGTGTTATCTCCTGGGCACTTTGGTAACCAATCATAAGATGGATGAGGAGTCTCTCTTTGGGATGGGCATATAGATCTTTTTGTGTTATTCTCCAACCAGGCAGAAGCTGAGATGCAGAAAATAGAGCACTGAGGAAAGTAGGAGTGGAATTCAAACTGCTTTTACAGGCTTTGCTTTACACGTGTGCCTTAACCAAAGAAACACCCTCTCCTTTGTCGCACTCATACACAAGGAGAGGGTGTTTCTTTCTTTCAGAGGGTATTTTAGAGAGAGGGAGGAGGGTGGGGAGGTAATAGTCCCAGAAACCTACAGTTGATTACTACTGGCAAATGGTTGCAATATTTTGGGAGTTATTGTCCAAAAGAAGAAATTTTAGACAGTGAAGAAAGGGACTGCTAATAATCTGTGTGTGTGTGTGCCTCCAAATTGCCTATTAATTTATGGCCACCCCTTGAATTTTATAGGGCTTTCTTAGGCAAGGTACCCACCCCCAAAACAGTGTGTTCCAGTAATTATGTGCCTTGCTTTTAAGTAAGTTTTGACTTGCTCTAAGTAAGGTTTCACCACCAGCCCTTTCCCAGACATGTATATGAAAAAAGAAATTCTAGTTTTCTGGCTGTGGAGATCAATCTAAACATTATTTATGTGGAGGGTTTGTAAGGGACACTAGGGCAGAAAGACAGTTCATCAAGTTCTAGCTTGATATCTGATCTCTCAAACATAGCTCTTCTTTTTTGCCTGGATTTCTGTTTCTTAAAAGAAGACTTGATTAGGTTTCCAGTGGAAGCCCACTTCCTCCACACCCTTGAATAAATACCCATTTAAATGTTTTTGTCAGCAGAGAGAGGAAGCTGTATGATGCATTTACAATACAATTTGTAGTCATCTTCTGATCCATACTACAAAGCTCTAATCTAATATTTGCCTCTTGAAGTGCTCTTCTTTATTGTGATGTAGAAACCTATCCCTATTCTTTCCATGCTATTCCTCCCTCTGGTAGCAAATTTTCTATTAGAGGTAAAGTTCAGGAACACATCTACTTCATTAACTGAGATATATCTGCAACTTGTTTTCTTTTTTCCCTTTTGTAAAATTAAAGTTTCAATCATAATACAAAAGCATTAAAACATTAATTATCACTCATACAATCATCACACAAATTAGAAAACAATAAAACAGAGTGAAAAAAGAATAGAAAAGAGAAGGAAAGGAGAGAGAAAAAGAAAGAAAAACAAATAAAAAGTAACAATAAACAATAAACAAATAAACAATGTCTAAACTTAGTTCATACACATAATACAAACACATAAACAATCAGTTCAGTCATTACTTCCTCAAGCTGGCCTTGTTTGATCCATTCTCACAAGCTTTCTCTACCTATCAGTATTTCCATAATTAGTATTTTAACTCGTGTTTACTCTTCCATCTTAATTTGAAAATATCTGTCTTATTACCAATACAGTAAATATAGCCTTAGCTTATTAATTTTGTATCTCTTCTTCCAAATCCCCTTCTTTATTTTCTTCAAGCACTATCTTACCTGCAACTTGTTTTCTAAAGGTGAAATTTCTGTCCAACTTGTAGGTCAACAACATATTCATATAGCAACTCCGTCATATTTAAAACTCTTTTCCCGTATCACAGTTACAATTTGATTAATGCATACTGTCTTTAGACATTGTTATCTATATTAACCAGTATGACTTATTTTAGAAAATACATGTTTAAACTGGATGTTTTAGTATGAAATACATTGTTATTTTTATTTCAGAGAGCTTGTCATGTGGAACACAGTTCTCCCACCAGGAAAACTCCCACCGCGGACTTCCTGCTTTTTTCCCCCCCAGTGCCACTAATGGACACCTTCCATTTGTTTTCCCTCAAATGCCCCCAAAGAATGCTACATTGCTACATCCTTGCAGTCCAGCCCTAATGTTTCAATCAATTTATTTATTCAACCAGTTCTCTCTCTCTCTCTCTCAGCTGATCATATGTTCAAAAGACATTCACTTTGAGTTGGTGTCTATAAGAAACACATTTGCCATGGCTAACAGCAGCATCCTCTTACCTTTGAGCTATGGATGGTAGACATTTGTCCTTCCAGTCCTGGAATGTGAATCTTTTAATTATAGTAAGAGCATGCAAAATCAAAATGAGGGGGTACAGTTTCCAGCCCTGGTACGAACCATACAGGTCTTAGGAAACAGAAGTTCACACCCCATCGAATCTCCCTCTCCACCCCTCATACTTTCCCCACATATATTTCTGTGTTTTTCACTGGGTTTTAGATAAAAATTTCAACAAGACCATTAAATTTTGTGAGATGGGTGCACTAAGCACTTGTATTGGAAAGTGGAGACATGTCAAAGTTTTTACAGGCTTAGAAATAAAAGCAATTACACACTGATATTAAGCCAGGCAAGGAAATCTTATTTGCATAGGTCAATGTGCACAGTGTTTTTAAAGTAATGCTATAATAGAAACACACACAGGGGGGAAGGTGCATGCTGCTGGTATTAACAAGCATGACTAAATTGTTCACTGAAGAAACATGTTTAATCTTTGCAGAAACACTGTTCTGTGAATCCTGGTGAGGTCAGGGTCAGATTGGGTTACCTATTGTATAAGCCCTGGCTGCAGAAAGCTAAAGCAGGGCACAACTTTCCTTCATGCTTAGCTTTACCCAAGATAGTTAGAGCCGTATTCATTTCATATCACCATTGTTGTTGCCAAATGTCTTGTGAAGAACTTAATTTCTAAAAGAATTGTAGAATCATACAGTTGAACGAGACCACAAGGGCCATCCAGTCCAACCCCCTGCTATGCAGGAACCCACAATCAAAGCACCCACTCCAACAGATGGACTCCAGACCCTTCACCATTTTGGTTGCCCTTCTCTGGACATGCTCCAGCTTCTCAACATCCTTTTTTCATTGTGGTGCCCAGAACATGATGCACTATTCCAGGTGAGGCCTGACCAAGGCAGAATAGAGTGGCATTATTACTTCCCTTGATCTAGACACTATACTTCTATTGATGCAGCCTAAAATTGCATTCGTCCTTTTAGTTGCTGCATCACACTGTTGACTCATGTTCAACTTGTGGTCTACTATATCCCTTTCATGTGTAGTTTTATTAAACCAGGTGTCCCCCATCCTATATCTGTGCATTTCAATTTTTTGCCCTAAGTGCAGTATCTTACATTTCTCTGTGTTGAAATTCATTTTGTTAGCTTTGGCCCAGCTTTCTAATCTATTAAGGTCATTTTCAGTTTCCTCTGGGTATGGTGCCATCTGCAAATTTGATAAGCATTCTCCCTATTCTTTTATTTAAGCCATTGATACAGATGTTGAATAGCATTGGTCCCAGGACAGAACCCTGTGGGACCCCACTGGTCACTTCTCTCCAAGATGAAGAGGATCCATTGCTGAGCACCCTTTGGGCTCGGTCAGTGAACCAATTACAAATCCATTTAAGACCACATTTTACAAGCTTGTTTGCAAGAATGTCATGGGGACCTTGTCAGAGACCTTACTGAAATCAAGATAAACTATATCCATAGCTTTCCCTTCATTTACCAAGCTGGTAACTTTATCCAAAAAAAAAAAAGAGAGAGAGAGAGAGAGAGAGAGAGAGAGAGAGATCAGATTAGTCTGCCATGACTTGTTTTTCTAAAACCCATGTTGAATTTTTGTGATTATGACATTCCCTTCTAAATGTTCACAGACTGTCTGTTTAATAATCTGCTCTAGAATCTCTCCTGGTATTGATGTCAGACTAACTGGATGATAATTGTTAGAAAAGATGGTATGCCAGGGCTCACAGTCATCAGCAAATCAAGTCCCATATTTTAATCTTAAAACCTTTTCATGGTGTGAAGATTTTGTTTATTCTATCATCATAAAAATTCCTTTGGATTTTCATACTGAAACTTATTAAAAAGGGCACATAAATGTCCAGTGCAGTCAGGAACTAAGCATACGTGCTCAGACCCTAGCAGAAGTGGCAAAATCTGGGATAGTGTTAAGGAACACACACACATCTTCTAAAAAGTTGAAACACTCTCTACAGCCCGAGACTCTTTTTCCTTCTGGTGGTGCCTTCAGTTTCAGTGGTGGGGGGAAATGGTCACCACTACTATGTCATTCAATTAATGAATTCAGAAACCTTGGAAACATGTGACATTGCCTTATACTGAATAAGACCACTTGCCTATTTGGCTCAGAATTGCCTAGATTGGTAGCAGCTCTCCAAAGTTTCAAGAAGGAATTTCATCAGCCTGACCTGGAGATGCCATGGCTTCAATTGGGGGCCTTCTGCATGCAAAACACATTCTCTGCCATTAAGCCATGACATCTTCCAAATCTTATTGTTTGTTGTTGTTAACTGCTCTTGAGTTGACCCTGTGGATGAGACATCTTGAAGACCCCCTGCCCTCCACTGCTCTGCTTACGTCCTGTAAATTCATACCCATAACTCCCTAATTGAGTCTATCCACCTAGCATGCGGTCTTCCTTTCTTTCTGCTTCCCTCCACCTTTCATTAGCATTATTCTCTCCTAGCATTATTCTCTCTTTCCCCTGCCTACATTTTGAATAAACATGTGACTCCCCCACTATTTGTTGTAGGTCCTGACAGTCAAGAAGAAATGTCTATACAAATTTAAAAGCAGGTATCATTAGGAGGATCAAAGGTGAAAGATATTTATCTTGTACCTTTGTGCAGAAGAAAGAAGTTCAGCATGTGCAAATAATCACTCATGCAGGGGAAAATTCCTCTCTGCAACAACCCAAGCTTGGAATGTCACTTTTTAAAGGTAATCATTTCTTTTTTTACTTATGACATTCTTCATAAACTATTTTTTGTTGCTCATTATACTATTAGGGAGGAATTTGTTGCCTTGCTGGTTATCTTTCTTCCTTTCTTTCTTTCTTTCTTTGCTTTTCTTTAAAAAAAAAGGACAAGAGAAAGGCAAAAACCTTGAAGCATGATGCTTGTAACTATATTTCCCAGACCTCCTGGTCTAGGCTGTCCTCTCCAGTCTTCTATGTGAGGAATCTCAGGGTGAAAGCACTGACTTGAAGAGTGTGTGAGAGTCCATCTGTGTGTGTGTGCACGCGTGCGCAAGTGTGCACTTTTTCCCCTCCTAATTTGTTACACTTTGTAGTTTTGCTTTCCATAGCTTATTCTATTGAATTGTGCCTGATGCTTAATCATGGTTAAGAATACCACCAGGACCTGCCCCTTATGATATCCCTCTTCTGACATCATCAGGCCTGTTCCCTGTGACATCACAAGGAGTCATTCCTAGGACTCAGATTTTAGCACTGAAATTTAACTACTGAAATAGTCCTGACATGACAAACTCTTCTTGTAACTCATTGCTTTCAAGTGCTATTTTGGAACTCTAAAACCATAGAACTATAGAATCTCTTCTCCTTCTGGTCATTCCAGATGATACAACATACAAATATACAGTTGTACAAATACACATTATCCTATTTCTTTATCTCTCCCACTACCCCCACCCCAAAAGGGAAAATGATATTAAATAACCCATCCCCATGTTACCTTTAGATTATTTTCTTTGCAATGAAATTATCTTGATACATCTGAATATAGCTTAGTCTTTATTCAGAGAAGTATAATATAAAAACTGGAGGTTAAATAGCACAACTGTATCTGCCTGCCACCAGTGGTGTCACTAGGGTTGGCATCAACCAGTGCTGTAACTCATGGGACTCATTCCCACTTACACTTAAACTGGTGTGCAATTCCCCTTCACTCCGTGTTGGTAAATCAGTTCCCAAAGGCCCATCGTTCCCTCTATGAAAGTGGATCTTCTCATTAGTCCCTTGTAATTGCTTCTTTTTTGGCACAATTGTCATCCCCACTAGTTTGCACCACTTTAAAATTCATGTCAATCATCTGTGCATCATCAGTGATGTAAGCAGCAACCTGGGCAGCCTGACTTGGGAACTATATTTAAAAAAAAATTACAGAAGATTTGATTGACTGATTTTGCAGCTACTTTTCTAAAATTGCTTTACTGATTGCCATCGAATCTTCTATCAATTTTATTTTTTTTTAAAAAAAAATCATGCGTCCATAGGTCACACCACAAGGACAAAGGCAGCATGGGGGGGGGGATGGTGGATCTACCAAAAACTGAGGGGGGATGGTAAACACTCCTCTTCCATTAGCCCTCCCCTTCAAAATGATGTGATTCAGATCCATTGTTCCCACTTGTTGAACACACTTCAAAATCGATTCTTTTCAAAAGAACTGCTAGGAAACTAGTGTCTAGAAAAACAGGTTTTCGCGTTTTCCTCGCTTTATTGCCATAGAAATTGATCCAAGTAGGATCGGAACCAGTTTCAAATGGGAACCGTGGTCATATACCCCAATCAGCACTTCACTTTAAAACATAATGGGAGCGCACCTGTGGTGTCATCTCTGCAATTGATCTCCTCCCTTACCACACCATACAAAGTCCTTAGTGATGTTTTTTGTACTAATGTAACTTATAAATCGTAACTCATGCATATCACCAAATACAATAGCAACTATTGTGACATAAACTAGCAAAATTAAAATTATACCTCTAAATTACACTATCATATGCACAGCTTAAATGTATTTACATGTACATTGCTTCATGTGGTTAAAGTGATAATTTATTAAAATGTGATATTTTAAAAGAAAACAGGAGGAGAAAGGGTAGGTTAAACTACGAGTACAAAATAAATTACTGCACAAGTAACAATGATCTTCAAGATATCAAAAAGTAATGTTGAGCAGTCTTGTTCTGTTAACACCAGTAACACTCACATAAATCACAGATTCAGATGAGGCACACAGCATGATTTTGCTGAGCATCCTGCTTCTCCACCTCTCTAAGGAAACTCAGTATTCTGGGCATGAAGCCAAATATACAGATTAGTTGAAAAGCATAAACAGATTTGACACTCACTAAAAGAATGCCCAGCTCAAAGAATAAAACTGGAAAAGGCTTAAATATCACAAATTAGCTGATTCATCAGGCTGTGTAGCTGATAAAGGAATGTCAGTCCAAGAACTGAGTTTAAAGATGAAATGAGACAGTGGGCCAATAATGTGTACAAATTCATAAAATATTTCCAAAATACACATTTGGCTTCTGAACATCACAAGAAGAAAACAAACAGCAAAAAATTAAATATGGAACCTCAGCAAAATCTGTCTCCTTACTGAAGGTATACCTCAGCCAGTGAGGGGGGATGAGCTTGGTTCTTCATCTACTGTCTGTTGCCACTATACAGATCTTAGAAAAGCATCAACTGCAAGTGGGAACTGCCATTTCTCACATTGCTCTGGACTGATGCTTTCACAAAAGCATTGAAGTAGATTAAACTGGCAGCTCCCACATCCAGCCTTTAAGAGCAGGGTTCCAGACAGGTATCATATTGCCAGTAGTCCATGCCAGGGCACTAATACCCAGCAGCTACCTGAGGGTGCCAGTTGCTAATGCTAGGCCTATTTCTTATGGGATTGGCTATGGGAACCATAATCAATTCCTGAAAATTGCCAGGTAAATTACTAGGTAATTACCTCAAATTACCAGATAACATTACTATGGTATATTTTTGTGCCACCTGGTCTCTTCCACACTATATAACTGTCACACTAACTGCCCTGTCTGCCTCTTGTGAAATTCTAGGATCTGTAGTTTGATGGGTGCCCTCGAGCCCTTGGGCAGAGAATAACTCCATAAAACTACAAGTCCCAAGGTTACATAGGATGAAGCCATAGCAGTTAAAATACCATTAAAGTGTATAATTGTATAGTGTGAAAGAGATTATATAGAGTTTTTGAAAACTTGCTTAAAATATAGGAACATAAATATGTTAAAATATAGGAATGTAAATAACACAGGATCACCTGTGTCTAAATTGGGATCATGGGAGAATTAGTAAAAGGTAAATATGAGAGTTTTACTAGAGACAAGCAAAGGCTAAACATCTAGCATGAGGATATGACATAGACAGTCTTTTCAAACTTTCTTTAAAAATCACATTTATCTGCAATGATCTCCAAATTTCCATAAAAACACAACACTTAGTGTGAAGAACATAATTGCTACAAGACAGAAATGGCACTTTCTTTATGAGGGAAGAAAAAAAAATAGACCAGAGTACTTGATTAAGCAGATCATAAGAGCCAGAAATAATACCATTAATGCTCTGTTCGAAAGCCATTTTGTTATAAATTAGTCATCAAATATGAAGGACAAAATAAGTTCCCCAAGGGGTGTCAATTCATTAATTTAAAAATAAAAAAATAAATTCTTATGTCTTTTTATAAAGACTGTATTTAAGCAGTTTCTTTCAAATCTCCATTGTTCCCAAAAACTTCAGCACTCTTAATACTAAGAAGGAATGCCAATTATAAACCTTATTTAACATGCTTTACTACTGGTCCATATCTCATGATTAAAAGCAGCAATTATTACTTTAAAAAAAAATCAAAAGGCAATTTGGAGCAAATTTCATTCCTGCTAATTTTCATGTCCCTTTCTCCATAACAACAACAAAATCAATGACTTCCAATGGTAAAGAGGATTTCATTCAATGTACCCAAGATGAAGTAATGTAAATGAGATATGATTGGTTAACAAGCAATTCCATCTTCTCTGTAGTATGCAGTGCAGAGAGAAAATAGTTTTAAACTTTGGTTTAAAACTATTCAGTCCAGTAACGAAAAAGACAAGAGAAGAGAGAATGCCTTGGGGAACTTGTTACTTACAGATAAGTTATCAGGCCATAAGCACACCAGGGCTTGAGATTTCAGGGCCACATCATGAAATCTAGGCCTGGTGATATCATTAACCATGATGCATCTGCCATCAACCATTGTTATTCAGATCATGTCATTCAAATAAAAAACCCAAAGTCTAATGGAAAATACTTATTGACAAAATTAAGTTTTTTCACAATTAGCACCGAACCTGGGGGGGGGGGGGAATCCCCAGCTGTTTTAAATATGTACCTTTACATACCTTCCTTTTAAGACCACTTGCAAATTGTAATTGAACCACAAATTTTCAAAGGAAAAAGGGTAAATTTTCTAAACTCTGCTTCTAATGGGTTGCTCCCCAGTTCTTCTCTCTCTCTCTGGTTGCACCTTCTCTTCTCTTTTCTTTCCCTTTTGTCCTTTTCCAATCAAGATTGTAAAATACTTCCTTATCTTTCAAAGTCATAATCATAATAATGCTACTAAGAATCACCAGATATTTGGCTGGTGATTATAATAATGATGTTAATGGGCATGTCCTGTATATGCATGTCTGTTGTTGTATGCCTTCAGGTCATTTCCAGCTTATGGTGACCATAACCAACCTTATCTCAGGGTTTTCTTGGTAAGATTTGGTCAGAGGGGGTGTGCCATCATCTTTCTCTGAGGCTGAGAGAATGTGATTTGCTCAAGGTCACCTAGTGAATTTCCATTGCTGAATGGAGATTCAAACCCTAATCTCCAGGGCTAACAATTACTTTATCCCTAGTTAAACTTGCAACTAGACATCAATCTGCACAAATTTTATGCAAACCAGTACACTCTTGGTCAGTGATTAATTTCACCAGTTTTTGTGATGTGTTAAGTGACCACACCGGTCTCTCCTCTATACGGTTTATGATTGAATGAATATGCGTGATTGAATTGTATGCAACTGAATGCATGAATAATCTATTGGTTTAAAATATAATGGCTGGTATTCTGTATTACAATTACAGATTTGTAACTTAAAATTACAGATCCATAAGTGCTCCATATTCAGTAATGCCATGTAGTCATGGGGTGCATCTATACTGTAGAAAGAATGGATTTTGACACCACTTTAATTGCCATAGCTCCATCCTACAAAATCCTGGGATTTGTAGTTTCGCGAGGCTCCAGAACGCTATGGCAGAGAAGACTAAAGACCATGTGAAACTACAAACACCAAGATTCCTTAGGATGGAGCTATAGCACTTAAAAGTGGTTTTAAGCTACATTATTTCTACAGTGTAGATGCACCATGGTGGTAGAACTATAGCCACAAATGCAAACATCCTCCAGCCAAACAACCATCAGCCACATCATGTGAAAGAAGTCTCTTCAGCTTCTGATTGGAATGCAAGAAGTATTGTGGAAGGTAGTTTTGACTGGGGCTAACATCAAACTGGTTCTTGTGGTCTCTTCCAACTCTATGATTCTACAGCTCTTATTCCTATTGATCGGGAGTCTGGCATCACTTCCCACAGTAGTGCTGGTTAAAGTTCACTGGCCTAGAACAGGAGTGGGAATGCTAAAACTCCCCCAACTTTTTATGCCCTGTGCCAGGCTATCCATAACGCCCTTGCAGGGGAAGATGAAAGTGAGGATAAGAGGCAGGCCATTTGATTTTAGAGATCAGCTCACTGTCACATCATTTGCAAGGAAGAGTGAGCCATAGCTCAGTGCTTTGCATGCAGAACATCACAACATTCAATCTATTCCTATCAAAAAGATCATGTAGTTGTGAAGACTACTGCCAGAGATCCTGAACTGTGTAGCTAATCTGTCCATTTTAACTGGCCTAATATGCAAAATGAAAAATACATAATTACCATCCTTCACACCTTCAGAATGACCATAAGATGAATACTATAGACCATGTAAGAGCTATAGCCCTATGACACAAATATTTTAACTAGATTTTTGCAGCATCCATTCTTATGACTGCTATTTATCAACATTCATGCATTTCTGTTCTCTGCAATAAGAGACATACAGCACTCCAGTAACAGAAAGTGGTTTTGAATAAAGAATCTTTATTAAACCTGACAATTATTTTTGTTTAAAAAACAATTTTCTGCATTTTTACTACTAATGTACTGCTTATACAGTGGGTTGAAAAATAAGCCCTAAAAGTTAAGAGGCCAGTAAAAATATTTCAGTGCACAATGTAACATTTTAAACCATGTGAAAAAGATAGCATTAAGCTTAGAAACAAATTATGTCTTTCACTCTCTTATGTTTAAAACAAGAAAACAACAACAAAAATCACATGAGTACTTTCCAGTTGGCTTAGCAGCTAAGGAAATCATAAAAGCAGCTTTCCTCCTCCACCTTGACCCCAAGTACTTAACCACCATACCCAAGAATAATGACTTTCAGACCTACTTAATATGAATGAGCTCAAAAAGCCACTGCTTATGAGAGCAAATCTGTCATTCCGTAGCTTTCCACAAGCACACAGGCCCTCTCAGCATGAATGAAAGATTGCTTTGAGCTGCTCCCCATCATATGATGCCTCAAATCAATGTAATGCTATTAAGGGCAGCTGCTGACTAAATCCAAACATCTCAAAAAAGCTGAAGGCAATAGATACAAAAATAAGCTTTTAAATAGGTGGTGTATCCCTTCAGTAAGCGACAGGTTGAGGGACTGAACCAAAGAGGCACATAAATGGTTCCTTTTCATCCTGGAGAGAAATTACTAGTGGGGTGCCTGAGGTTTCTGTCCCAGGCCTGGTGTTATTCACTCTTTTTATAAATGGCTACAACTGATGGAACCAAAGGCATGGTTGTCAAATTTGCAGTCAACATCAAATTAGGAGGAGTAGCTAATACAGCCAGCCCTCCTTATCCACGTTTTTTTTATCCACTGATTTACGGCTTGAAAATATTCCAAAAAAGTATAAATTCCAAAAAGCAAACCTTGATTTTGCCATTTGATATAAGAACCACCATTTGGCTATGCCATTATATTTAATGGAATTTGAGCATCCATAGATTTTGTTATCAACGGGGGATCCTGGAACCAAACCCCAGCAGGTAACAAGGTCCCACTGTACCACAGAGGACAGGATCAGCATTCAAAATGACCTTAACAAATTGGAGAAATAGTTCAAAATTTACAAAATGAATTTCAATAAATATAAAGAAATACACTTAGGAAGGAAAAATAACACAAATATAGATGGGTGATATCTGGCTTGAAAACACCATGCGTAGAATAGGATCTAGGGTCTTAGTATACCACAGTTTAAGCATGAGTGAACAGTGTGATGTGGCAGCCAAAAAAGTTAATGCAATTCTAGGCTGCATAACAGTAGTATCATGTCCAGATTGAGGGAAGTAGCAGGGCCACTCTATTTTTCTTTGGTCCGACCTCACCTGGAATACAGTGGGCCTTTGCTATCTGCTGGGGGTTTAGTTGTAGGACTCCCTGTGACACCAAAACCAGTGGATGCTCAAGTCCCATTAAATACAATGGGATAATAAAGTGGTGTCCTTTATATAAAATAAAACATTAAGGTTTCGTTTTTGGAATTTATATTTTTAAAAAATATTTTCAAGCCATAGGTGGTTGCATCCATGGATTTAAAAAAAATCCATAGATAAGGAGAGCCAACTATACTGTGTCTCGTTCTGGACACCATAGTTCAAGGAAGTTATTGAGAAGCTGGACTGTATCTAAAGGAGATTGACTATGGACCAAAACACACTGCAGAATTAATCCAGTTTGAGACCTACTGGCTCAATGCTAGTGAATTGTGCAAACTGTAGTTTTGTGAGACATTTAGCCTTCTCTGTCAGAGGGCTCTGGTGCCACAAAAAACTACAGTTCCTAGAATTCCCTAGCACTGAGCCAGGGCAGTTAAAGAGGTCCCAAACTGGATTATTTCTGCAGTCTGTTTTGGCCTTAAAATGGTCAAAGGTCTACAAAGCAAGCTAGTCAGGAACATCTTAGGGATCTGGGTATGTTTAGCTTTGAGAAGACCTGGAGCTGATATGACAGCCATCTTTAAACATCTGAAGGGATATAATATAGAGGATGGAGTGAGTTTTCTCCTGCTCCAGAGATTAGAATATGAACCAATTGATTAAAATTATAAGAAAAGAGATTCCACCTAAATATAAGGAAGAATTTTTTTGGCTATAAGAATTGTTCAACAGTGGAATGTGCTGCCTTGCAGAGTAGTGGACTCTCCTTCTTTAGAAGACTTTAAACAGAGCTTGAATGATCATTTCTCAGGAGTTCTTTAGCTGTGTATTCCTGTATAAAAGCAAGCTGAACTAGATGGCTCTTGTGGCCCCTTCCAACTCTATGATTCTAGGTACTAGCAAATGTTGGGGAAGTAGTTTTTTGGGGAACTACACCTTCCAGAACCTGCTCAGGCACAATAGCTTTTGGTCATAGTGGATGTGGGGTCTGGGACTTGTATTACTTTTTCAGTCTCTGCAGATATCTTTAAGTTATAAGCTATGATACATTATTGCTCCCTTTCTGCCTACATAAAGGGCATGTTCTGCTACATCAAACCCTACTTTGTTTCAAATCGAAAACTCTACTTTCTCCGTACGTTTATTTTTAAATCAGCTTGGCACTGCAGATCCAACAGACCTAACATCTCACAAATGCAATGTATGTAGCCATATGTGCTTTTGTGGATTTAATTAGTACACTGAAGAAACAGTTTAAACATCATGTACCAGCAAATCATCTGATTAATAATATCTGTACCTAGCACCCTGACTTAATCTACTTCTGCACTGACTTTAGTTTAAGGAGACAATTTTGACTTGAGGCACTGTCGTGCTACATTGTTATTATGCTATTATTCCATGGCAACATTGTATGGAATCCTGGGATTTGCAGTTTGGGGAGGTACATTTAGAATTCTCAGCCAGAAAGTTCTTAGGCATCACAAAACTACACAACCTAGAATTCCACAGGGTGTCGCCATGACAGTTAAAATTCAATAATAGCACTATAACAGTGTAGTGTGATAGAGTCATTCAGAATTTGCAGGTGCATCAAAAGCTTTGGCAGAGATGCCTTTACACTGGCGATGCACATCTGGATGGGTTCCTGCCTACTATATATTTACTATTTCATTAGCAATGTTTCATGAAGGACTGCTGCTTGAATGAGATAGATAAAGGTCTCTTTCGTATAATATTTATTTAGAGTACAGTCGTCCCTCCACATCTGCAGTTTCGACTTCTACAGATTTGATTTTAATTTATATTTTCACTCCAGAAACCTCTAGGTCATCCTACTCAACACTGCCAGATGTTGACCATAGAGTTGCACTGCAGGACCTAGAAATTACTAGATAAAACTTTTAGGGATTTGTAGATCCTCCAGCATGATTCTGTGGTCAACTTCTGGCAGATGTTAACCTCAGAGTTGCGATTGAGGACCTAGAGATTCCTAGAGAGGTATTTTCTCAGGTTAAAAAATAGTGGTATTTTATTTGCGTTTTTTCAGTTTTCACAGGGTTCCTGTGTCCCTAACGCCAGTGAATGTGGAGGGCCCACTGTATTTATACTCCACTCTTCAGCCACCAAGGCTTTTAGAGCAGCTTACAAACTGTCAGTTTGACAGTTTCCTGTCCTCAGGCTTACAATCTCAGTACTCTGATCCCTGGATCCTGTGGAATGCTGGGATTTGGTACTTTGGTGAAACACTAGAGGCCCCTGTCAGCAAATTCTCAATATCACAGAAAATTTACCCAGGACTCCAAGGGATGGAACCATAGCCACTTGAGTGATATCAAAATGCTTTAACTATGTAGTCTGAAGGAAATCTAAATTGTTTAGGGAAAGAATTGTGTCTTCTGGGCTGATAGACTACATTATTATGGGGAAAGTCTAACCACTTTTATCTGCTGAGAAATAACTGGCTTGTTGTTGTCGCACACCTACAAGTCAGTTCCGACTTATGGTGATCCTTAGGCAAACCTATCATGGGGTTTTCTTGGCAGAATTTGTTCACAGCGGGGTTGCCTTTGACCCCATGCATTTTTCATAGGTTTTTCTTAGACAAAGAATTCTCAGAGGTAATTTTGCTAGTTCCTTCCTCTGAAATATAGCTTACAGCATCTGGTATTCATTGGCAGTCTCCCATCCAAGTAATAACCAAGGCCGACCCTACTTAGCTTCCAAAATCATATGGGATCTGGTGCCTTTAGGGTATTTAGGTACTTTACTCACAGATTACATAGATATAAGAAACATTCAGTGCAAGAGGCAACCCTCAAAATTGTGCAGAATGATGTCACAGATGTCTGTATTAAATCAGAGGGTTATTTTGAAAATGTGCCCCCGTAGCAAAAGCTCCCTTTATGTAGGAAGGCAGCACATCTGTGAGAAAGATCTTATGCAAACCTTCTTCTGATGTACCGCATTCTTTCAAACAAGGAATTACTTATTATAAGTGGAGGTGAATTCAGAAATGTATTCTCTACTCCTGCGAACTGAATTTGTATGGTCTACAATGCTACTGCCTTAATCTGCTACATCATTGAGTGTGGAATGGCTCTTTGGACACAAGTATCACTTCTTCTAATACCTTGCTTTTACAGTGGGTAGCACCCAGTTCAGTTCTCTCACAGACTCATTCAGGATAGTCTTGATTTTAACAATGTTCCTCTAACAATGTTTTAACAATGTTCGGCTATCATCTCAATTCTAAAAATATGGAGTGGGAAGCCATTCCCATTGATTTCTATGAGTGAAATCCCAACTTAATTCTACTTATAGTTGATCCATGAAATAAATGGAAGATTTTGTCATGAACAATATAGGTCTCACTGATATATGGAGATCTGTTAAGTAGGAGTAAGTCTGAATTTTACCTGATGGAACAAATTTCCAAGTGTGCTTAAATATTATGACAAAGAAGAGAACTCTATGTCCTATGCATTTCCACTATCCCCAACCCCCCTCCCTCCGTTTTCCTACCATGGCAACAATCTGAAGGGGAATAGTGGGATTGACACATTCATGCTGGCCAAACGAGAAAGATGCTAAAAAAAATCCTTTTTAAAAAATCCCTCCTAATGGGAAACAAGAGGATTTGAACCAAGTGGATCCAAAGATTCCTACAGTCCCTCTAGTCTAGTGCATCCTTTTTGTCCTTTCCAGACACTGAACAATGGCAGCTTTCCATTGTTAAATGGTTCTCCCAACTGCAGTGGGGAGATGTATAGTATCCTATGACCAGAGGGACATCCTCTTGGGGACTATAGACTGTACTTATATACCAGTTAGTATTATTTTAGAGATATTTTAATCATGTAATATTGTTCTTTTAGACTGTATGCCACTTGGCAGGTTTTTATTCTCCCTCCCCCCTTATTTTATTTGACCCTTACTATATAAAGTGCTGTGTAAACTTTACAGCTCTCTATAAATAAATGTTAACAACAATAACTGTACCCAAAATCCACCTGTTGTGTTGTGGTTTGGACAACAAAGACCCTCACAATTTGAGATGCAAGGTTTCTTAAGAATATTTTTATATCTTATTAAAACAGAAAAATCTATTTTCCTAACAGAATATTGTCATATTTAGAAATTTTCAAAAACACTTCAGTGTGTTTAAAAAAATCCCATTGCATAAAATATACATTATATCATAGGCCCAAACAAGTTCAGTCCAAACAAAATTCATCATGTCTAGTTTTACTATAACTTCCCCATGGCAATATATACAAAAATAGCAAAATACTGTTGTAATTCTAATAAATATATTTATACTATGTACCATTAAATATAAAGCCACTTTATAAAGAATAGCTTTAGGGCTGCCTTTCCCAACCTGATACTCTCTAGATGTGTAGTACTATAATTACCAGAATTCCCCAGCCAACTAACCAGACTTAAACTTATAGTCCAACACATCTGAAGAGCACCAGCTTGGAGAAGGCTACTTTAGGGATAAGGGAGGAAAGGAACATGGTTATGTAACAGTGCTTCAATTAACACAATCTTCATACAGTCCTAACCCAAAGTTACAGAGTTGACTGTTTATTGAACACTATCTGTGGCAGTATCAAGAGCACAACATAGATTTTGCCAAGACAGAATGATCAGTGGTTCTGGCTTCTTTGCTGGAAAAAAAATAAAGTACATGAAAATTACAGAAGCTATTTCAGAGAGGTAAGCAGAATTGCAACAGATTATTTGGTTAGAGAACCAAGATCTAAACTCTGTAACCAAAAGGTGCAGAATACTGTTAGCAGTTAAGGCAGTAGCTTTAACTTCACCTTTAAAATAAAGGAGGGGGGATTACAGACAAACTAGAATGTTACTGACTCATAAGAAAGGCTGGGAACATCAAAGTTAAAATTAGATTGTTACCAGTCATAGGCTGCAAAGAATAGGAATGCATAATGGAAACAAGGAGAGATAATTCAACAGTCACCAATCAGAAAGCAAGTGAGACAAAAGAACAAGTACAAAAAGAAGGAAACAATCTCAATTTCCTTTGATAATAAAAGCCAAAAAACAGCGTATCAGTGAAAGAAACCTTTGCCACTTCAGTGCATATACCCATCTCAGAGCTGCACAAGTCTTATTTAACATCTTACAATCCAGTGCAATGCTAAATTGTAATTATCTCCTTCAGAGCAATTAAAGATGTCCCACATCAGTTTGCATTCTATAGGCTCAGTTGTTTTTTTCTTGGATGTTCACAGAACTATCATTTGACTGGAATCGCTTGGCTAGAAAGAAAAAGAAAGAGAATTAAGAAACCCCACAGAAAAGCTCTCACTTTATTCGTCTGTATGTAGTGCATTCACAAGAGATCTAAACAAACAAACACAACAGCCAGACCATTTTCATGTGCCAGACCATCCTGAGCAAATGCATACTGGAGGTCATTCAAATATAGTGATCTGAACTGTTAATAAAATCTAATGAGCCATGATTTCTTTGCAAACCGTCTGAGAAACTATTTGAAATTTTTTTCAGATAACTTACTTTCAAAAGCCAAGATTACTAAATTTGTTCTTCTCTGATGAAGAATGGTATCTGTATGGTATCTACACATGTGTCAAAGTTGAGAAAATGTTCACATACAGCTGTAGATGTTCCACTAAAGGTGAGTTGTGCAGCTCTCAATGTGTACATATATGGGAAGGCTTCAAGGTACATTTGCTTGTTGTTGTTGTTGTTGTTGTTGCTGTTGTTGTGAGTCTTCAAGTCATTTCTGACTTATGGCAACCCTAAGGTGAACCCATCACAGGATTTTCTTGGCAAGAATTGTTCAGATGGGGTTTGCCTTTGCATTCCTCTGAGGCTCAGAAAGTGTGACTTGCCCATGAGGCCATGTGGAGATTTGAATCCTGTTCTCCAGAACTGTAGTGTAACACTCAGACATCTATGCCATTCTGGTTCTCATACCTGCACATTGTTTCAGCAAGCTGGTACACTATTAGTGTTGAAGTTTTGTGGGATTCTACCACATCCTTTTCTCTGGATGCCTAAATGAGTTTACTGAATGTTCAGCTGCAATACTAGAAATTTGGGAACTGAAGGAAAATTTCATGGGGGAGTGAAATTCTAATGGGGGTGGGTGGGTAATGCCATCATTCCTTCCCCCATCACTGCTCTGCTATCACAGAAAGTTTTGTACAATAAATAGTTCTGAGGTCCACAGACCACTTTGGCTAAACCAAAAAGAACTGGAGTCTATATATTCAAGTGATACTTTTTGAAATTGTAGGGAAACAGTTCCTGGTTAAATATTAAGAGCAAAATCCTAACAGTAAGAGTTGATAGTGGAATAAACACTCTTGGCAGATGGTGGGTGCTTCCTTTGGGGAAGGTATTTAAGCAAAGTCTGGATGGCTTTCTCTCAGGGATGCAAAAGAAACATCCATATTGCAGATCCTGCAACAAGATTGGACCTCCAACTTCACAGTTTTTACACATGCTCATCGGTGGTTGGATCTAATTTTGATAAATATATTATCTCAGCTAGATCAGATTCCAGTCTCTTGACACCCTTTATCACTGTATCTTAACTTGCTGTTATTGTAAAGGTAATCAAAATCTGATTTTACTCATGTATGCTCTGCAAATTATTACAGTGACTATTCCAACTGGTGCCACCTACATCCTTCATCCCAAGGTACTAAGCTCTAACCTCAAGATTCCAATGTCAGCAACAACTGCTGTACAAAAGCAGTGAATGCACCCCTCTGGCCAGCCAGCACAGCCCAAGGCCTCTGACTCACAAGGAGTTTGATGCAAATTCATGCTGCCCATGCCATCACCCCTTTAAGCAAGAAGGGGAGCCAAAGTGACTTGCCTAGTTATATACATATCCACTGTCACCCACCCATGTTTCCTGGTGTCCTGGCCAAAAACATTTTGAGTCTGAGCATGCACCAGGATGAAAAAGTGATCTCGTGTCAATTCCTGACCAACTATGTTCACTGGGAAGACTGCAGAGGACATCAACAAGATGTCATATATCTTGCCAGCCTCACCACCAAAGTGCCCCTTACAGGATATCTATTGGCCAGCACAAATCACCAACTTTTTAATGAAGGGAAATAGAACCAACAGTAAAGATTTGGCAGTTTTACTTACATGGCATTAGGATACGCTTTTTCTGCTTTGAGTGAAGGAAGCTACTCAGGTAGAAAACAATTGGCAGAAAGAGAATGAATGAAGAAACAGCAATCACTGGCACCGTGTCACTGCAGGGTACAGAACAATTGAAAGTAGTGCTCCAAAGCCTTCGCGTGATGTTCATCTAACAAGGAGAGGACTCAGGGTTAAAAAAAAATGTCCACCAAGAAAGATCAGTATTTTGCATAGGTTCAGGAACAAATGTGTTTCAGGACACCTATAATTCTCTGGGCACCATTAAAGCATCCTGGGTGCATTCACAGTAGCCCCAATATGTGAATTTCCTTCCCCCTGAAGTAATACCATCTTATAAGACACAGCTCTTTTTATGCAATAAATAATTTGCTGGCTTGGACAAACAATTTTAAGAGGCATTACATTCATGTGTCTTTTCAAATTAAAGACTTTTGGGTGGGAATGCTGACCCATATCAAGAAAGTATCATAAGAATGTATATCTGAGGTGTATTGGCACAACTTCATTTAGGACTGATAAATAGTTATCAGCTTTCTATAAAATGTCATTATTAGAAAAGATATACCCACAGCTCAGGAAAGTTATTTTTAAAAGTAAACTAGTTATTTTTAAAAGTAAACATAACTAGTTAGTTAAACATAACTAGTTAGTTATGTTCAAAGGTCACTAAAATAGTTAGTTACCATTACGGTTTCTTTTCTTTTCTTTTTTCTTTTTTTCATTACCTGCTTCCCATTTTCTCAATAATAACTAAAATTGAAACTTTTAAAATTATTTGGCAGGGGAGTGGATGTTCCAGTCTGCTGGTTTACAGCACAACACACACTCACCTCCCACCCAGCTTATCACCACAATAGATCATGAGGCAACAGCATAAGCCACAGTGCATATCAGTACTTGAATTGTGATACTCTTCCCCCACCATTTAGTAAAACCACACTCTTGCAACTATCAAAGTAACTGAAACATTGCTGACATACTGCAAAAGGAGTGAAGTGGTCCTTTGTTATTACAATTGTAATGTACATAGCAATATCTTTCTTATTGAAAAGGAAAATCATTTAATAATGATTAGTTATTAGTAACTAGTTACTTCCAAAACAAACAAAACAAAACAAACAGATTCATTTATATACCGCTTCATACCCTTAAGGAGTGTCTAAGCCGTTTACAATTGTAAGCTATTTGCCCCCCAACAATCTGGGTACTCATTTTAGTGACCTCGGAAGGATGCAAGCCTGAGTCAAGCTTCAGCTCTTTGCTGGTCTTGAACTCGCAACCTTATGGTTTTGAGTGAGTGGCTGCAGTACAGGCATTTAACCACTGCACCACCAGGGCATTTACTGTACCTAGCCAGAAGGAACAAAACACAAGGAAACTAAGTTGCTTCTTTACAAATTTTGTTTGAATCCTGAGTTGAATGTGTTGGGATTTTAATGGTGCTTTATCATTCTTACAAGTTTGGTTGCCATATCACCATATTATTGTTTTTATATTATTATTTGGCATAAGCCAAAGTGTTTTTGATTTTGCAGTCCATTAACATTATAAAACATAATTAACTACAATCCTACAGGCAAAATAGCAGACAATACAATAGGGTGGGGTGTACAACAAAATCTGAATGAAAACTTACTGCATCTTCCACATCAATACACAAATGGAACTGTTCTCCAGATTCCTCTTGCTGCCCACTCTTCTGCATATGGTTGTACATGTCATTCAGTTTTTTGTAAGTCACATTGCAGTTCTTGCATACCTCTGAGCGGTTACCTAGGAGCAGATTGTCCTCCTGCATCTACGGTCACAAGAGTGAAATTAGTTTGTCAACAACCTGATCTAGACAGCAGAGTTGATTCTGAGGTATAATCCTCAATTAGAGAAACTGATTCAAGTTCCTTGACAAAGGTCTCTCAGATGAACTGAAAACCCACATAACCACTTTTCTTCTTCCATGTGTGTTCAAAAAAGGACACTATAATAAGGTTCTCACTTTCTAGGTTTGTTAAGTCATCTACCTCACTGATCCTGTGGATCTAGTCAGGCCTGAGCCACACCTAAAAAAACAACCATAACCCCAAATTTGCTATCTAGAAATGGGTTAAAATGGACCAGTAGAGGGGGAGACATCCACCCTGTGGCATTCAGTATGTCGTGGAAAACCTGGCAGGCATAAATCTGCCCTAATAGTGCTTGCTTGCTCTAGTGGTAGCCCCTGAAACTTCTCTAGGTCAAAGTAGGCTTGGAACCACTAGACTGAAAGTCCCAGGATTGGGCATTTCACCTACACTAGCAGTAGGCAGAAGCCCTCCCATTAAAACCCCTAGAAGGGATTTTAAACAGAGAGGAGACATACCATCTCCTCGAACTCCTATCCACTGATATGAGCAGGCAGAGCTGTGAAAGGGTGAACAATCTACTATCTCTTTGTCCACCTTTTTCCAGCACTTAGGTTTGCTCTGGCCAGGTACCAATATATGAAAGCAAAATCCTCAATAAATATGATTAAAAAATATCTATCACTTGTTATCATACAGCCCCAGAATCTCATTTTCTGTCAAGTTCTGACAAATCAAAAATCCATCATTAAAACATTTCTGACGCAAAAACATATTGTTTCAAATGTGCAGTATTGAAGCCATTAAATCTTGTTGTTTATGTCCTATAACATATGATGATATTTGCAAAGATGATGCTTAGAAATCAGAATTTCCCTTTCTGTCCTCACATGACATGCAGGAATAAAATCATTTAATTTATACAAAGCAGTAGCCAGAGGCCTGGTTCTATTGAGTTAAAAAAAACACACCTCCAACTAATTATTGCACTCTCCTGATTGGTCAAGTGAATGAGAATATAGGGAAATCAATGCATGCTACAAGCAGGTATAGAGGAAATGCTTTGATGACAAGGTAAGGTCTAAGGAAAAATGGATAAGTCAGTTTAAAATAAGACAGAAGAATAATTAAGAAGAAGCTATGCTGAAAAACCATATTAAAAGTATGGAAGGTTTCATGTTCTGCTTCAGAATGCACAAAACAGAGGCTTATTTGTGGGGCTGTGGGTGAATTTCATTTGTATGTTTCCAAGCTGTCAGTATATCAATGTTTATCCAATTTGTGCTATTTTTTTCATCTACCTCCTGCTGACAACTCTCATTATTCAATAGCTACTGACTATTCTAATATAAATGCAAAACAGTTACACTAATGACTGTACATCAACAATAAGTGACTTGTTTCGGTACTGCGGAACCCAACACTAAAGTACATTTTAACATTTGATACTTTGATCAACAAAAAAAAGGGGGGGAGGAAAAAAGATATACACATGCATTGAAAATTATCTACCTTTTTATTATTGGACATATGGGTGTAATCAAGAGTAGCTTTTACATAAGATCATTTAAGCACACAGCGCTTTTTCCTGGCCCCCACATGACAAATGAGAACTGGAATGACTGATTTTTAAAAAATAAAACAGTGTCCACAGGCCCAGTTGCAATGAGGTTTTTAATTTTTACTAAGAAAATTTCAGCCCATAAACAATCAACACCAAATTGAATGTTTTAGTAGATTTACCCCAAGGACATGGGGGCAAGAATTGTACACACAGGTCATATGTTCACTTTAAATGTGGAATATGCTCCCCCTCTTTCTCCCTGGACCCCACTAATTCTGCTGTCTCTTCTCACTCCTCCTCCTAATTCTGCCTTCTCCAATAACACTTCCCCACCTTTCACTTTTCCTAAGTCTGCCAAAATGTTTACATGCTGTGATTTTTTTCTTCCATTACAATCCAAAAACATATAGAGAGCCCACAGCAGAATATCAGCGCCTTCTTGTTTGTACTCCCCTGCAGTTAGAGACCTACTGCTTCTGATACAAAAAATATACAGTTAGCCCTCTACATCTGCAGCTTTGACTTTTGCGGATTTGATTATTTGCAGTTTTGATTAATATGTTCTCTCTAGGAATCTCTAAGTCCTCCAGTGCAACTCTGCCAGAATTTGACCATACAAGTTGTGCTGGAAAATCTAGAAGTTCCTAAAGAAAACACTTCTCTAGATATTTATAGGTCCTCCAGCAAGATTCTATGATCAACTTCTGGCAGATGCTCATCACAGAGTTGCATGGGATGACCTGGAAATTCCTAGAGAAATGTTCTCTTAGATAAAAAGAATAGTGTGTTTTTTAATTTGCAGTTTTTCCACATCCACGGGAGTCCTTCACTCCTAACCCCAGTGAATATGGAGCGACCACTGTATAGCCAATGTGAGTAGTACAGACAGAAAGTCTTCTACTTCATGAATCAGTCTAGATCTCTGTCAAAACAGCCCAGTCTGGTGACCATCAATACACCTTGAGGTATCCATACTGCTTAGCATTTCATATGCAGACACTTCAACACTCAAGTTTTAAAATATATTCAGATGGCCAGACATCTATAGCTAAGATAAAACTGCATCAAAATACCAAAGACCCATATAGTTAAATCCCGAGGTTACAAGGCTCAGAATAAGGAAAGAAAGTGATTTACTATATGCAGAAATTGCACGACTCTTCCTATATAATTACCAACCATTGTGAGACCAAAACAGCACCATAATTGCATATGAAATGGAGGTGAACATTAATTAGAATGCATTCTGTTCTTTCAGTGGTGAACACCTGCGTTTGAAAGATAATTGTTCTACCTGCCTAAACTGCACAAGATTTTGTGAATTATATTTGCTGTATCTTGTGCTGAATATATATAGAACTTTCACCACACAGTTAGAGGGCTCAACTGAACTCTCACATAAAGTGTTAAGTACCTGGAGGTTGTGTTCAAAGCATGCCAACGATTCATTGAATAAGGCCAGGAATGTCACTGTACTATTTGACAAGCCTTCACTGTTGTTCTTTAAACAATCTGTGAAGAGAAGACCAAAAATGTCAATATAACCTGGGATCTACTTCCAAAAGGTCCGTGTGTGCTTGTATTTAATATCTTACTCACTCATTCTTCTTTTATTCAGGGGAAGAGGAAGATTCAGATTATTGTTTAGGGACAACTTGAACTACGACTCTGTGGACCAGGGTTCCATCCCAGCTCAGCCACGAAGCCCACTCTCACACAATCTCAGTCTCAGGAGAAGGCAATGGCAAACCTTCTCTCAGCAAATGTTGCCAAGAAAACCCCATGATAGTTTTGCCTTAGCCTCTCCGTAAGTCGGAAATGATTTGAAGGCACACAACACACACACACGCGCGCACATGCCTCCACAACACTTTATAAAGTGTTCCCAAGGGTTTGGGGACAACTCCCAGAACTACCCAACCCGTGGCCATGCTGAGTGAAGGATTGTGAGAGTTATCCAAAAACGTAACTTTTCCAATAATGAGTCTATCAGCCCCCTACTCAAAAATGCTTAGATCTATAATAGATACAGGAAATAAAGAAAAAAATGGAAATGGAAGGTAAACAGAAGAATGTATTTCAACTACACATAATTTAGCTATTACAGGAACTAAAGAAGAAATTGACAACAGTTTCAGGGAGATGCACTGCCCCCACGGGACACTGGAGCACTATACCTCCTGCTTCCCCCCCCCAAAAAAAATTATTTGCAAGAAAATGCCCCATTTTAGGCCCAGAAAGGCACTTGTTCAAGGTGAAATGACATAGAAGTCAACTTCCCAGTCACTTCATGATGAAATGGCCTTTCTTAAGCATAAAATGGATCCAAAGGCTGCAAAACATAATGAAAGGCTTTTGGAAGCAAAAATTGGGGGAAACCTTAGGGCTCAAAAACAGTGAATTTTGAGCAAAGACTTAATGAAACAAGGGAGCTGTGCACAAAAAGGACTTTAGAGAAGGATTTTAGAGAAGGAATATGTGGCAAAGGGGGAAATGAGGGGAGTTAGTTCTAAGAGCACAAGATAGATGGCTAAGGGCAACAGACATAGGATACGTACATACAGATAAGGTGTAGCAAGGCCATGGGAGGC
This sequence comes from Urosaurus nigricauda, assembly GCA_034509955.1. Taxonomy (NCBI): domain Eukaryota; kingdom Metazoa; phylum Chordata; class Lepidosauria; order Squamata; family Phrynosomatidae; genus Urosaurus; species Urosaurus nigricauda. Next base: position 275,159,098 of record JAOEGL010000001.1, read on the forward strand.
TTTGAAGATAAGGACAACAGAATTGTGCAGGATCTGAGAGAAAGCCAATAAAGAGACTTGGGGAACAGACTCACATGGACAGAAAAGCAGGGGTAAGTAATCTGTGTAGCAGAATGCTGGATAGATAAAGTGGATGAAGGTGAGTCATCAGAAGAACAAAGAAGATTGCCGTATTCAAAATTAGAGGTGACCAATGAATTGTTAGCGTACTGTACACCAGGCAACCTGAATATGGGATTTCATATTTCTGTAGTTTGATATATAGTCAAGCATGTTTTTAAGAGGCCACAATGATCTTTGAAATACTAGAAAGTTTCACATGGGAAAGACACATTGGCCCAAAAACATGTGGAGAACCAAGATAACACTAAATAAAGGTTTAATGGGTTTGCTGATTGCTCCATCTTTGCCCCAGGCTTTCTGCATATCCTCTCCTAATATAGACTGAGAGAGTCCAATCAAAGTAGTTAAAAGACCCTATTTCCTTCTTATCCCAGGCTGTGTCCCTATTCACACCTTCCTCTCCAACCATCCAGGGGTTGTCTCAAATCCAATCAATGTTTTGTTACTCCAAAATTAAAGCTATCAGTCTTTCCAGAATCCCAATCTCAATTCCTGGGAAAACTATTAAGTCTTTGTATGCTGCAGGAGATCAGCAAGCACCCCTCAAGACTAAGGAGCATATAAATATCAGCCCCAGCTCTAGGAAGTTGTCTAGGAAGTGCACAAGTAGGGAAACCTGCTTGATGTACTTGAAATCCAATTTAGGGGCTTCACTCATCTCTTCAAAGACAACTAGGTAGATAGACACCAAATTTTGAAGATATGTCTGTAATGGTCTGACTTTAAAAACAGACTATGTGGCGTATACAAAATCCCCTTTAGGCTGGGTATCTTGCTAATTTCCTCAAAAACAGCTGGACGGATTTACACTGGATGCAGAGAATATGTTTGGGATGGTCTGATATACAACATAGGCTGTGTGACACATGCAAAATCCATGCCATGTTGGAGCATCCCAATAATTAAACCAAGCAAAGCTGGGTACCTCTGCTTCGGGTTGAGTCCCTCTTATCTAAAGTGCCCCCATCGAAACATTAAATTGATTTATGTTTCATATATACCTTATACACATAGCCCAAGGGTAATTTTATACATAATATTTTAAATAGTTTTTTGCATGAAACAAAGTGTGTGTACCTTGGAACCATCAGAAAGCAAAGGTATCACTATCTCAGGCACCCATGTAAAAAGTTTTAGATTTTGGAGTATGTCAGATAAGGGAGACTCAACCTGTAGTAAACCACAGCCCTGGGGGTCAGATGTCATTTTAAATGTCATCCGACTTGTTTCTTTTCCAACTTGTACACAGTAAGGAAAAAAAATGGGCTAAAGGCATTGCTCATTTACATCATGGTTATGAAACTAGAATTTGCGGCTCATTCATATGTCTTTGTCTGACACATTAAGCCATGTAGGACCAGACAGATCTTCACTGAGATAAAATTCTACAGTCAAAATGTATCCCTAGAACTGGCCCTCTTTAATTCTAGTTCCTATGTGCCCAATCTTGAAGACAAAGGCATCTGGTAAAAGGCCTCCAATCACAAGCCTGGCTGATTATGTGGGGCAAGTCACTGTTCCAAGTATACTTGTCTTGGGTGAAAGGTCTAACACCAAGGTAGCCCTGAGGGCAGGGAAGCTTACTTATTCCTGAGATCCATCAGTTCTCATAAATTGATGTCAATGAGGAAAGACAGCATTAAGGACCTCTTAACTCACAGCACAAATAACCTGAAAATAAGCAATCAGATTAATATGCACAGTACAATTAAGAAAAAGATACAGGTAATTTTGCACAGGGTGATCCAAAAAATAGTAAAATGGGAGTACATACTTGCACAATTTGCTTTTTTCCATGTGTCTATAAAAAAATTAGACAGGACCACAACTATCTGTAGTCTATCAGACATCAAGAGACTTTTGGCACAGGGGTTACTCTCAGTAGTGTTCTGAAAAGAGAGAGAGATATATATAATTATGCATGTATATGTATTATTATACATTCATATAAAAGTAGGTGCTTTTGCAGTGCTAATACATTGAGATCAAGGTACCAAGCTTTCATTCAGTCTGCAGGAGAAAAATGACTGCTTCTGCACAAGCTGTCCAAGAATATCACAATTCAGAGAGAACCCCTGCAGAAAGTGGTATCAAGGGCCTGAACTCAGGAAACCTCTCAATACAAATGCATACCCAAAGGCTAGATTCTTGACCTAAGAATTCCTACCCACACCCCAAAAGATCAACCCACAACATTCAGACCGTGGTACATCATTAGCAAACAGCAGGAACCAACAACTATGCCATGCTGTTCATGGAAGAAATAGCAAGAGATGACATTAAACAAGTGAGTCATGCTACTCATTGAAGTTACAATGAAAAAGTTCCACATGGCCTTTTCATAAAACACACTGCTGCAAAAGATAAGAAGAAACCAGAATGTCCTTTTTAGTATCACAAGCTGACTGGCTCACTATAAACTAAGTACAGTCTAAAAGTGAACATATGAATATTGTTTAACTGTGCATTATGAAGCTGAGCCCTCCCTCTAGTCCATCTGCCTTGGTCCAGGCCTCAGAGGGAGAGAAGAACCACCGGACCTGATACCCTTCCCCATCACCTTTCCCTTCTCCTCTTGTGTCGTGTCTTTTAGATTGTAAGCCTGAGGGCAGGGAACCGTCTAATTATAAGTTTATATGTACAGCACTGTGTAAACCTACAGTGCTATATAAATAAAGGATGATGATGATGATGATGATGATGATGATAATGTCAGTTCTGTATCTGTCAGCTTCAGCAGACTTCATCCAAAGTCTCAGGCAGTAGTCTTTCCGAAACTTCACTACTGAAGTTCCTTTCAACTGAAGGCTAAATCTCGGACCTACTTAGAATCTGGGAGCATTATTTTTCAGATCTACACTTTCCAGAATCATTTAGCTGGTATGGTGACTGGCCATGCTTGCTGGGGATTCTGGGAGCCACAGTCCAAAAACAAGTTCTTTCAAAATTATATATATATATATATATATATATATATATACAATGTATAAGAAATCTCTGTGAATGTCATATGAACAGAGGCGTAAAAAGCAAAAACGTATACCCCCATCCAGGAGCAAATAACACTAGAGCCTGAATTTTAGTTTAATTTGGTCCTGCTAACTTGTGCTTATTATGTGTAGTTGAAGGCAGCTTAAGAAGTGCTAATAGATCTGCCACTTAAGCACATATTTTTGATATGCCTCTCAAATAATTCCATTTCCCATTTCTGGTTGTTTCTGCTTAACATCCTACTTCCTAGATTTTCCTTTTGCAGAACTAGTACTGTATCCTACTAACAAGAGAACAACTTTGACAAAATTAAACCAAGTGTCTCTAAGGACGTTATCAGACAGAAACTGGAAGTATAATCCAATGGCAATCTGAACGCAATCATGGGGTTTCACATTATTGCGTGAACGCCGATCACACTTATTTTCAGGCAATGGGAAATCTTTCCGAATGTAATCTTGGGATTTCACGTTATTGCACGAGAAACTATGACACACAATTTCGGGAAACGGGAGGCAATTTCAGGCAGTTCTAAATGCAATGCAGCATCAATACGCAATAACGTAAATTCAATGAACTAGCGAATTTACTCATTTCCAAACTGGCCCCACTTTCATTTCTTTCGAAATTGAGAGAAATTCCTCCAGTGTGATAACGTCCAATAGGTCCAAAACACATTGCAAATATAATCCAGTTTGAGAACACTTTAATTGCCCTGGCTCAGTGCTAAGGAATCCTGGGAATTATAGTTTATTATGGCATGAGCTCTCTGACAGAGACGACCAAATATCTCACAAAACTACAGTTCCCAGAATTCCATAGCATTGAGCAGGGCCACGTAAAGTGGAGTCAAACTCAATTATTTCTGCAGTTGTGTTTTGGACCTAAGTCTCTGTTCCTGGCCAAAGTTCAATCTTTATCATTTTAAACTTAGGTTTATGCAAGCATGCCTGTTTAGTATGGACTCACTTCTAATGTATGTTTATACCTCCTTTTTCTTCTCTCTCTCTGGAAGGGTGGGCATGTTTGACCTTCAACAATCCAGGCAATTTCACAAACCTGCTCAACTCTCCCCACTATCCTTTTAGAACAAGCACTTAAACCATTGGTGGGTGTAAGAAGAAAGATTCACAAATTCACAATTACATTGGAGAATTTCACAATCACAAGAGAAGAAAGTGTTTACACAGACGAAACACATGAAGATTGGCAGTGCTATTTGCAAGGGAGGATCTTAAATAAATTCATCACGAGACAAGATAACCTGGGGCAATTCTGTGCGTTTCTTCTCAGAAGTATGCCATATTGTTTTACGTGAAACTCAGTCACCCCAAAAAGTAGGCATAAAGACTGCATCCACACTGCACAAATAATCTGGTTGACACCACTTTAAATGTCATGACTCAATACTATGGAATTCTGAGAATTATACAGTCGCTCCTCCTTTTTTCTGGGGGATCCATTCCGGACTCTCCTCCAACAAAAATGAAAAAAAGTGCATATTCAAGCCCTATTGGCTTGAATGGAGGCATGCTATTCATTTTTATTTGCTTTTTCATGGTTTTTAAAATATAATCACATCTTTATATGAGTTTTGCTTTGTATATCAAACTGAAGACATATGCAAAAGTCTATTAGAAATTCTATAAACACAATAAATCCAGAGGAAAGAGAAGTTGCTGAAGGCTTTCTGCAGAAAGATTCCAGACAGGAACAGTAAGTATTCCCATAAACCTTCTGAGGTACAGCAGGCTGTAACTAGACCATCGGTGGGAAATGTGTGGTCCCCCAAATGTTCTTGGATTGCCACTCCCTAATCAGCCCTGGGAGCTGCAGTTAAACCATATCTGGAAGTCCACATGATTCCCATCCATGAACTAAATAGACAGCCTCCTAAATGATAGATTCTAGGTTAGTGAATACTAACCTGGCACCAATGCTGTCATCATTAGGCATCAAATAATAAATATTTTTCCTCCAGGCGTTCTACTGGATTTCTTTATCCTTTTAAATAGTTACTTGAGGTTTGGGTTTGCTGTTGCACTGGCAAGATTTTTTTTCTGTTGTTCGTTTTTGGTCATTTTTGTTACTTTTTACTGCCCCTTTTAGATTTATTAAATTTTATGTATGCTTATTAGCCCCTTGGGTGATAGCTAAAGAATCACTGAATAAGACAAAATAAATACATAAAATCCTCTGCAGTGGTACAGGCCACTCAAGACTAAATCACTTTTTTCGCCCTTACTGCAATATGTTTTGCTGTAAGAATATAATTTGAGCATAAAATCAACTGTGATCTTATCTGGTTTCATCTACACCAAGAGTTGCCTTCTACTGAAATTAGTAAATCCTGACAGCAAAACACACCGACTGCAAACACAAGGTAATATTTGGTCAAAAATCAAATTTTCCAAGCGTTTCTAGCCCCAGTGAACTGACTTGAAACACATGAGTGACAGAGATTCAGTGTGACAGAATTAGTCACATACATCCTTATTTTCCAGCCAGAATAAGACATCTGTTCTTTCACGTTCCTGCTGTTCCAGAGCAATTACTGGTCAACTCACATACAGTATATGAAGCAGACAATAAGATTATCCACATGTTCCAGATGTAATGAAGTGTTCATATCAACAGACCTTTTGGGACTATTGCTGTTTTCACATCTTACAGAACACGTGGCCTACCAAGCTGAATGCAACTCATAAGCCATTTAAGACAGCCAACCAAAGATTCAACAACCCAGTCACTTTTGGTTGCTAGTGAACTGGATCGGTTTTGGAAGCTACTAGTTGTACATATTTATCTGAACATGGAGGGTTTCAGATGTACAGTTTGCCAGCCCCTCCCTTAATTCAGTATTTGTAAGTGGTCTGAGCTTGAGTCTCAGCTATGGCTGCCAAAGAATGCAAATCTCCCAAGTCCACCATGCTGAAATTGCAGGGTCCTTCAACCGCATCACGGGGCCATCTGTTGCCATGTATTGAAGGGAGAGTCAGGACATAAGCATCCCAGGTTGCATGCAAGAGGGCCTCCTTGCCCAGTGGCAGCTGGTGGCTTCCATGTCATTGGAGTGGCAAAACAGCTCTAGGTTGTAGCCTAAGCCTTCAGGGAGTTTTTGTAGGTGCTGAACCCTATCCCCCAAAGACTACAGACCACAACCCAGGACAGACTCACCACTGCACTTGGAGCCATGAGCTAGTACTGCCCTGATGTTGCTGTTGTGTGTTTTCAAATCATTTTTGACTTATGGCAATCCTTAAGAGACCCAATCATGGAGCTTTCTTGGCAAGATTTGTTCAGAAGAAGTCTACTATTGTCCTCCCATGAGGCTGAGAGGATGTGACTTGTCCATGGTCACCCAGTGGGTTTCAATGGCAGAGCTGGGAATCAAACCCTGGCCTCCAGAGTCATAGCGCAACACACTCAAACCACTACATCCCACTGTCCCTACTGCCTTGTAAACTTTCTAAGTACAGTTTGCAGCTGCCCTCACTTCCTTATTCCACCACATCCTTCTCCTACCTTCCTCCTCTCTCCCACGTGGAGAAAGCAGGCCTCTGATTCTATCCCACAGCAGTCAGCAAAGTGGTCAGCTACTAGACGTACTTCTGGGATGATTTCCAAGTGAGGCTTGTATCCTGAGAGCTAGTTTTTAGACAGGTGAGAGAGAGATAGGCAGCACGTTCACCACTTACTGGCTTCCTGACAGGACAAGACCATTGGATTTTTCCGATTTTATTGTAAATTTTTAATTTGATGTTTTTAATAATTGCTATTTTAGATTATTGTCTTTATGCTGTATTGTATTGTTATTTGTTGTTGTTTTTTTTCTTGTTGCTTGCTGTTACCAGCCGCAATCCAACATAGGGAGAGGCAGGATACAAATAAATGTATTATTATCATTATTATTATTATTATTATTAGACCAAACTTCTTTGTCCCAACACTTCAGAAAGACAATTTCCAAAGAGACAGCATAACGAATAACAACAAATCTCATGGTACCTTAAAGGGATCAGCAAAGGCATTCTGGTCACAAGCTTCCATGGCCTAGTGATTGCTTCCAGGAGAAGACAGGCATAGCCCATCCATCTGGTTACAAGGCATAACTAGTCTGAACACTACAGTGAAAAGGCTTGACTCATTAGAAAAGACAATGATTCCAGGAAAAGTGGAGGGCAGCAGAAACAGGGGAAGGCCGCATGAGGACAGGAATAGAGGACAGACTCAATAGAGTCTTGATGATGTCTCATCCCCAGGGTCTCCATGAGTCTTGAGAGCATTTAAAAATTACAACAAAATATTTTTGGGAGCAGAAGGTCAAGCTCATGGAGGGACCATGATACTCTGACAGAGCTATCTTGCCCACCTAAGGCTGCCAGTGTGGTGTAGTGGTTTGAGTGTTGGCCTAGGACTCCAGGGTTCGAATCCTGGCTAGGCCATGGAAACCCAAGTCACACTCTCTCAGTCTCAGAGGATGGCAAGGGCAAACCTCCTCTGAAGAAACTTGCCAAGTAAACCCTGTTATAGGGCCACTATAGGGCTGCGTGACCATGGTCCAAAACACATCGCAGAAATAATCCAGATTGAGGCCACTTTAACTGCCCTGGCTCAGTGCTAGGGAATCCTGGGAACTGTCAAGAGCTCTCTGACAGAGAAGGCTAAATGTCTCAAAAAACCCTACCTTTCCCGGAATTCCATAGCATCGAGCGAGGGCAGTTAAAGCAGTCTCAAACTGGATTATTTCTAACGTGTGTTTTGGACCCAAGTCCTAACCGCAAAGGAGAGCAGGAGAGCAACACACTGTAAAATGTTGGACATGTACCAAATAAAAGCTAAAAACCCTCACAGAAATAGAAATCCGTGCTTCTTAGCCATGCTGTGTGCATGGAGGATGTTTTGGAATTTCTCCTGGAATGAACAGCAATAGCAAGTACATTTCTATACAGCTTATCAATGCACTTAAGCACTCCCTAAATGGTTTACAATGTGAAAGCTAATTGGCCCCAACAATCTGCATACTCATTTTAGCAACCTCCAAAGGATGCAAGCCTGAGTCAACCCTGAGCCCTTGGCTGGTATTGAACTCACAACTTTGTGCTTTGGGAGTGAGTGGCTGCAGTACAGGCATTTAACCACTGCACCTCCAGCTCCAGTCCAACCCCATTCTGCCATGCAGGAACTCTCCATCAAAGTACAGTATCCCTGACAGATGGCCATCCAGCCTCTGTTTAGGGTCGCCAAGCGAGGAAGGACTGAAGAGGTTCCCAAACTATGACCCTCCAGGTGTTTTGGACTCCAGCTCCCAGAAGCCCCAGAAGCCAAATTGGGGGGGGGGGGGGGGGGGAATTAGTGGCAAATCAAGAATACAAAGGCTTCCATTTAGGGAGCTGGGGATGTTTAGCCTGGAGTAGAGAAGGTTAAGAGGTGATTATTATTATTATTATTAACCTTTATTTATATAGCGCTGTAAATTTACACGGTGCTGTACATACAATCGTATAATGAGACGCTTAGGTGATATGACAGTCCTCTTTAAATACTTGAAGGGTACGTCATACTGAGGAGGGAGCGAACTTGTTTTCTGCTGCTCCAGAGAACAGGACCAGGAACAGTTACAGGGAAAAAAAGAGACTCCATCTCAACATTAGGAGGAACTTCTTGACAGTCAGAGGTATTATATAAGCTGCTTTATCGTGTGATGGGAGTCTCCTTCCTTGGAGGTCTTTAAACAGAGGCTGGAGGGCCATCTGTCAAAGGGGATGCTTTGATGGAGAGTTCCTGCATGGCAGAATGGGGCTGGACTGGATGGCCCTTGGGGTCTCTAGGACCAAAGTGTGGGGGATCACTAAGAACAACAACCACAACAACAACCACAACAATACCCCTTGCCCAGCCCAGCCAGCCCCTCCCTCCCTCCTTTCCCAGAATGCCACGCACCCCTGGTCCCCGGGTGATGTTCTCCATCTGCTGGGTGACTTCCCTGAACTGGCGGTGGCACTTTTGGCAGAGGGTCACAGGCCGGGCGTTGCGGACCAGGCACCCGCTGAGCCGGACGCTGCTGTTAGCGAAGGCGGCCAGGAGCTCCCGGCACTCAGGCTCCAGGTGCGAATCCTGCGGGGGGAGAGTTAGCGCTGCCCCCAGCCAAGGCCTGGGCTCTACTACTACTTCTTCTTCCTCCTCCTCCTGCTGCTGGGCCAGGGCCACCCAGCTGAGCCTCAGGGGCAGCAGCAGCAAGAGCAGCAGCAAAGGGAGGAAAGAAGAAGAGAGCATTTTTCCTGATGCTGCAGAGAAAAAGAGACTAGGAAAGCCCCCTTGGAATGCTAATGCTGCTGCTGCTGCTGCTGCTATCGAAAGCGAAACCCTAGCTAGGGTCACGCGCGGCCTCATTGAGAAATCATCATCATGTCTCAACGTTCGAGAACTTGGATACACCGCCGCCTCTGATTGGCTGCCCAGCGTTCCATGCGTCCTGAAGAGGAAGCGCAGGATTCTAAAGGGGCGGAGCTACCTACCTCTGCCTGGATTGAATGAATGGCTTGACTTTACAGGCTGAGATAAGAGCAGCTCAGCAAACCAAAGCTAAAACAACAATATGCACATAAATTCATTTCACACGGTTTATTTGCAGCTATATTACAGACGCTGTGTGTTTTATTACCCTTTTATTGTTTTTATTCTGTTCCGTTTTATTTGTTGTATTTTTTATTTATTTTATTATATTTACCTATTTGGTTTTATTTGATTATGTTTTATTTATTGTTTTTTTATTTATTATATTATTTATTCTACTATATTTATTTATTTTTATTTGATTATATTTTACTTATTATATTTTATTTATTATATTATTTTTATATTTATTTATTTATTTTTATTTGATTATATTTTGTTTATTGTATTTTATTTATTATATTATTTATTTATATATTCATTTTTATTTGATTATATTTTGTTTATTGTATTTTATTTATTATATTATTTATTTATATATTCATTTTTATTTGATTATATTTTGTTTATTGTGTTTTATTTATTATATTATTTATTTATATATTCATATTTTTATTTATTTATTTTTATTTGATTATATTTTGTTTATTGTATTTTATTTATTATATTATCTATTTATATATTTATTTTTATTTGATTATATTTTGTTTATTGTATTTTATTTATTATATTATATTACTATATTTATTTATTTATTTTGATTATAATTTATTTATTGTAATTTATTATATTATTTATTTATTTATTTATTATATTTTATGTGTTGTGTTTTATTTATTATATTATTTATTTATTCATAGTTATAAGAGACCACAAGGGCCATCCAGTCTCTATTTAAAGACCTCAAAGAAGGAGACCCCACTACACTGCTTGGTGTTCAAGTTTATACAGCTTTTACAGTTGCCACTCTAGAAATATAGGAACAAGATTTTTGACTGCTTCTGTTCCTAAGAGTCACCCTATTTAGAGAACGCAAGTTGTACTTGTCAACTATAATCTGGAAAACTGTCAAATACTGTAAATGTTACTCAAACTGTTCTATTCTACCAGCCAAGAATTCTCAATTCACAGATAATTTAACAAGATCAACTATTGTAGAGCAGGATCATAAAAAGTCATCCCATAGCTGCCACCATGGAGATATAACAGTAAAGAAGGAGACTTGGCTATTTTGTACTACTATGCCTGCTTTTTGGCAAATGTAACAAAAAGTGCTATCAATGACATAAAGGTTTAACATCCTAATCTTACTTTACATTGATAATGTTCACACTTTTTTTCTCCTGATAGTCTCTGGAACAGTGGCCATACATCAATATATTTTAATAGCTAAAAAAAATATGGAAAAATTGAGATCCAGCCTGGTGTAGTTTGAGTGTTAAGACTAGCACTCTGGAAGACCAGGCTTTGAATTCCTGGTCAGCCACAGAAATCCACAGGGTGACCACAGACAAGTCATACACTCAGTTTCAGATGGCTCAACATTTATTTATTTTAATTTGGTTATAATTTATTTATTACTGTATATAATATTATATTATCTTGGTCTCACCACACAGAGGGGGATAGAATGGATCCTTCTGAGGCTGCATCCGCACTGGAGAAATAATCCAGTTTGGCACCGCTTTAACTGTCCTGTCTCAAGGCTATGGAATTCTGGGAGTTCCAACTGGATGCAGCCTAAAGTTCTTTTTTTTTTTCCCCTGGAGCCACAACAGTTGTCCCCAGAGTTTAGGCCACGTTTGTTTCTCAGAGGGGAAAAAAAACAACAAAATGTGTTATTCAGTGGGCTTATCATGCTCAAAATGGAGGACCTATTGGAATTCCTCCTTGACAGAACAGAATATGGAGAATGTTCACAAATCGCAATGGGCAAAGGGGCCAAGGAAGGCAGGATGCTGTCACCTTATTTGTTCAACTTGAGTGCAGAAAACATGATACGAAAAGCAGTTTTAGACTCAGACAAAGGAGGAGTGAGGCTAGGAGGAAAGTACATCAACACAATCTAAGAGATGCGGAAGACACAACACTACTAGCAGAAAACATCATGGACGTGGAGCAGTTACAAAGGAAGGTCATAGAGGAAAGTGCAAAGTATTGTTGAACATAAAGAAAGCAAAAATAATGACCGTGGAGGAACTACATGAATTCAACCTAGATAATGAAGAAATTGAAATAGTTAGATTTCCCATACCTTGGATCAAACATTGATCAGAATGGAAGCTGCAGTCAGGAAATCAGAAGATTAGAAATGGGAAGGGCAGCTATGAAAGAAATGCATAAAACCCTAAAGTATAAATATTTACAGAGGTCCCTCCACTTTCACTGGGGTTAGTAGTAAAGGACCCCCATGAATGTGGATAAACTGCAAATAAAAATTAAAAAGCACTAATTTTTTACCTACGAGAAAATCTCTATAGGTTATTTCCAGGTCCTTCAGTGCAACTCTATGGTCAGCACCAGACAGAAGTTGTCAGTAGAATAATGCTGGAGTACCTACAAATGCCTAGAGAAGTGTTTTCTCTAGGAACTCCAATGTTCTCAAGCACAACTCTGTGGTCATCTTCTAGCAGAGTTGTGCTGGAGGATTTAGAGATTCCTCTAGAAAACATATTAATCAAAACCACAAATACTGTATATACTCATGTATAAGTCTAGAAATCTTAGTCAAAAAATTGACCCCAAAAACCAGAGTCGACTTATCTGGGGTCAATGTAAATACTGTGCTTCAACTCTTATAAAAAAGAGAACCATCCCCTGGTGAAAGGTAAGAGCGTAATGTGTCCTGGAAGCACTGACTCCCTTTACTCTCTCATCCACCCATCGTTTAGTACGAACGCAAACAATTATCCCTGCCAGAATTTTATAAGTTCTTGGCATTGTTTTCCTTTGCTTCGTCATTTAGATCCTTTGTTGCAGGCCCCTGAATTTTACCGTCGAGTTATCCATGGGTCATATGAAAATTCATGATTTTGGCCCCAAACCTGCCCTTGACTTGTACATGAGGTTGACTTATAGTTGAGTATATACGGTAATCAAAGCCACAGAAGTCAAAGCCGCAAATGTGGAGGGCCAACTGTACAACTGAACACTAAAGTGGTGATCGCCCAAGCCATTATATTCCCCGTCACAATGTACGGATGTGAGAGCTGGACTGTGAAAAAAAGTGGATAAAAAGACATTCAACTCATTTGTGACGTGGTGCTGAGAAGAAGGCTGAAAATACTGTGGACAACCAAAAAGACAAATGGGTCTTAAAACAGATCAAGCCTGAACTCTCCCTGGAAGCCAAGATGAGAAAACTGAAGTTGACAGATTTTGGCCACGCTATTAGCAGGCATGGCTCATTAAAAAAGACAATAATGCTAGAAAAAGTTGAAGGCAGTAGAAGGAGAGGAAGACTGCGCACCATGTGGCCCGCCTTGTCCCACCGCGATTATGGGGGGTGATGGTGATGATGGTGGCAATGAAGCTTCATCCTATGAAAAATTTTTATCCTTCCTATGGTGCCACTCTCGAGTGCCACACTTCCCTGGAAGCCAAAATGATCAAATTGAGGCTGTCGTATTTTGGCCACATCATGAGAAGGAATGGCCTAAATCTGCAGGACCTATACAAAACAATAGAGGACAGGGGGTCTTGGAGATGTCTCATCCACACATTTGCCATGAGTCATGGCAGTTAACAAACAACAAAAAGCAAAAATAGACACTGTTAGTAAACAGGTGTAAAAAACCCAACAAGGCCAACAAAGATGTGGATCTCTAGATGTTGTTGGATTGCAACTCCCATCAGCCCTAGCCAGCATAGGCAGTGCAAAGGGAATGTTGGAAATTGCATTGCAATATACCTGGATAGCCACACATGCCTCATCTATGCCTTACAGGAATTCACTTCTGTATGTTCCCCCAATGGCATCACTAGGGTTGGTGTCACCTGATGCAGCAACCTATGGTGTCACACATACACACTGACCTCTTCCCATACCACTTTATACAGAATCCTTAGTAATGCCTTTTGTGCTAATGTTACTCACAAATCATCATCCCAGTATATCACTGAATTTAACAATAGTAGTGACATAGCTGTGAGCAAAATTGAAATGGTACCTTTTAATTACAACATCATATGCACAGCCTAAATGTAATTGCATATACATAGTTTTATATGATTAAAGTTAAGATTTGGTAAGATGTGGTTTTAAAAAGAAATTAAAGAATTTTTAAAAATATAATAAATGTAATTAAAAAAAAAAAACCTGGGGCCTCTCATTACTCCTTCCACTGAGCCCTGCCCCACTCAGTTCATCTCTTCAGAATTTTAAAGGGATGCAGGTGAACACTACAGCCCATTTTTGCCAAAAGGCAAGTGTTTGGGGAGCAATGATATCATCCTCTATAAGGTGTCACTTGGTGCAGCCCTCACCACGCCTAGTGATGCCCCTGCATGCCACTAATATTTTAACAATGGATCAGAAAATGAGGGCAGCCTTCCTCCCATTGCCCAGGATTGCTTACCTCTTATTCCTCTTCATGCAGCTTAGTCGTGTAGTCTAGGGATGGGAATCATGTGGCCCTCTAGATGCTGTTGGAGTACAGCTCCCAGGATTCTTCACCATTGGTCATACAGGCTAGGGCCGCTGTGAGTTGCAATCTAGCAACAGGTGGAGAACTTACTCCAAAATAAATGTACAAAGACTCATAATCAAAATGCGAAAGGATGAGTCTTTAACTTTTCAGGGTTTCTACTATACATTGGTTTTAGGGAGTGGAATGGTTTTTGTGAGTGTATGTGCCATCAAGTTGCCTGTTGACTTATGGCAAACCCATGGATTAATTAGTTTAGAATGTGTCATGATTGTGTATATGGCATGGCATAACCATGGAGCAACCTCAACAGAATGTCTTTACATTGTTCTTGTGATTTTAATCTTCCCAATCTTTATGAATGAGTGGTCAAGAAACTTTAACAGAAGAACTTTTTATGTATTTAATGCTAGAAAATAGCTTTCCTGGTAGCCTTCAGAAAGTTACAATCTCCAGAGCTAAATGGAGGAATAGAGAAAAAATTGGAGGAGACTTGTGGTTTAAATTCAGAGACGGAAGGAAGTTCTTTAAAAAAAAAAAAAACGTTTTATTATCTGTTAAAACAAAACAATATACAAAATGAAAAAAACACTCATGTACACACATAACATATAAAAATATAGCCTTACCAATAAAACTGCTACAATCTACAGAATCACGTTCAGTTCTAACTAAAGTCTTCCAACAAATATGGAAAACAAAGCAGCAGCCTCTAGACTGGAAATGATTAATACTGTATATATTGTGTATAAATCTAGAAGTTTTAGTCAAAAAACTGACCCCCAAACTTGAGTCAATTTATCTACTGGTCAATGTACCATCCCAGGTGAACTGACTCCCTCTCTACTCTCTTATCCTTCTATCCTTTAGGATGAGCACAAACAGTTTTGCCTGCAGGGATTTTGCACTTTCTTTGGCATAGTTTTGCTTTGCTTCATCCTTTAAATCCATTGTTATGTGCCTCTAAATATTACCCGCAACTTATCCATGGGTCATATCAAAATCCATAATTTTGTCACTAAAATCTGCCCTCGACTTATACACGAAGTCGACTTATAGTCAAGTATATACGGTATACATTCCTAAATACAAAAAAGGAGGCAAAAAACATTGCAGTATCTACAGGACTGCAGACTGGCCAAGCAGAGTCAGGGCTTGTTGTCCATATGATGCATGGTGGCATGACACTGCACACCGCTCACATGGTGCACAGCATCACAGCACTCCTCTGGCACTGCATCCACATGATGCAGCACCAAACGAGTGCCTTAAAGCCACAGTGCTGCAGCTATTGCGCCTTTTCCAGGGCACAAAAAGGAGCCGCTTTTTGCAGCCCCTTTTTATGCTGCAGAGAGGAGAGATCGGGGCCGTGGCATGTGGTTGCCACGGCCCCAATCTGGCACAGTTGCAGGTGCCTTCAGGCTCTACATCACCACTGCACTAATCTGCCATACAAAAAATATCATGCTCAAACTTCTGCAGCAAAGACTTCTACAACATATGGAACAAGAAATCCCAGAAGTGCAAACACATTTCAGAAAAGGAAGAGGCACTAGGGATCACATTGCAAGCATATGATGGATAATGGAGCACATCAGGGAATTCCAGAAGAAAACCTGCATATGCTATATTGACCAAAGCAAAGCTTTTGGCTACATAGATCATGAAAAGCCATGCCTTGCCTTTAAAGGAATGGGAGTGTGACAACATCTGATTGTCCAGATGTGTAACTTATACTCAGAACAAGAGGCTGCGCTCAAAACAGAGTTCAGAGAAACAGAATGGTTCCCAATCAGCAAATGTTTCAGGCAAGGCTGCATTTTATCACCCTATCTATTCAATCTGTAAGAAGGTCAAGGAGAAACGTGTCAAACTATTATTATTGCTGAACATTTAAAAAAAATAGCCATGAAAAATCTGGAAGAATCTATCCTACATAACAAGAAAATCTAAATAGTGAAAGAGCTCCCATACCTTGGACCAAACATGAATCAGAATGGAGACTGATGTTAAGAAAGTAGAAGACTAGGATTGGGAAGGGCGGCTATGAAAGCATTGGACAAAATCCTAAAGAGCAGTGATATAACTGTGAACACTAAAGTGAGGATCATCCAAGCCATTGTATTCCCCATCACTATTATGGGTGTGAGACCTGGACAATGAAGAACAGGAAGAAAATCAAAGATATGGTACTGGGGAAGAGTGCAGAGGATACCATGGACGGCCAAGAAGACAAACAAATGGCTTATTGAACGTGTTAAGCCTGACCTCTCCCTGAAAACCAGAATGACTAAACTGAGGAAATTGTACTTTGGCCACATCATGAGAAGGCATGAATCATAATAAAACAACAATGGTAGGAAAGTAGAAGGCAGCAGGAGAGTGGGAGACTACATGCCAGATGGATGGACTCCGTCAAAGAGGCCACAGATCTGAGTCTGCAGGACTTGAGCAAAGCAATGGAGGACAGAGAGTTTTGAAGAAGTCTCCTCCTGACAGTGTTGCCATGAATTGAAGTTGACTTGAGGGCAGCTAACAACAACATTAATCTACAAATATAACCCAAACCTAAACTAAATAACTCCTACCCACCTCTAATTCCCCCAATTTTCTCCCCATATATAAAGATTTAACAATTAGCACAATAAGCAAAAACCAAATTAACATGACTAACATAAACTATAATTGACTTCCCACTTCCTGAACCTAAGAATATTAACACTCAATATATATGTTTTCTCTATAATGCTAACTTATTTGTCGTTTACTTCTGGCCTAAAATATAAACAAAATTTCTTCAAGTCTCAAATTCTGCAACCCCAAGCTTCTCTGCTTTCTTCTTCATATAAAGCAAAAATAGTTCCCAATTTTTAAAAAAAACATTACCCAACAATTTCCCTTTTTCATCTCAGCTAACTCAAGGACCTTAACAGTCCACTCTTCTTCTATAGGAATAGAAAGGTTTATATACCTAACAAAAACAGCTCCAGTCTTAACTCTAAATCTGCATTACTTTTTGTATTTGTGTCCAATGGGGTTTTTTTTTCCTTCCATTTTTCATTACTTCTTGAACTACTGGGTGGTAGTACTGATTTGGGGCAATTTCCTTTCCCCAAAGTTTTGTGGAGTTTGGGGGGGCTTTTGCAGAGGATCTGATGGCCGCAAAAAAAGCCTCTGTGAGCACCAAGCGGCTTCTGTTTCCATGCCCTACTTTAGGGTCTAGGACCCTGGAGAGAGAACATGAGATGGTGGCTGGACACTGCCCAGAGCTGTGAGAAGCAGTCTGAGTTTCCAACAAAGTAAATTCTCCCAGATATCCACCAATTTAGGTTGTAGACCCAACACAGTGGCACTTTGATAAGCATCATTTCAGTCCTGAAAATACAACAACATTTCTCCTGGGACCTTAAAGACTAACAAGTGTTATTTGGCATATGTTTGCATTGTAAGAGGTGCTGCAAGGCCCTTTGTTTTTCTCTGCAACAAACTAAGATGGCCTTAGAGAATGTGTTAAAAGATATTTTAAAGTGCAGGTATAACAATACTGCAAAAAATAAAACAGTTTTAAGTTTGACGACAACAGAAATGTCTTTTTAATTATGAAAATGTTTTGGATCTGTCAGAAATAGAACATATTTTGATATTACTATCAAATTATTCTGAGCAGGATCCAGATGTTACAGCACTGGAGTATAGTACTGAAATACAACTGCTTTAAATCCCATTTTGGGAGAAAGGTGTGTGTGTGTGTAAAATAATAAATACATTTAATTGGAAGAAGGAAGGCTACAGATAGAAAATATAACTATAGAAACTGCTTATCTTGAAATGTTTATATAATGTTCTTTGTAAACTGAACACAATAAAAATACTATTTCAATGCACCTGACAGGGTTTTTCAGATAAAAATAATGGGTTTTTGTTGGTGGTGGTGGTGAAACCATAACAAGGAAAGAGTTGAGTTTTTAAAAGCAATTATGCTATTTTGAAAAGATGCCTCTTGAAATAAGTTTATACGATTCTGAAGGAAGAAGATTCTATGTCTGAGCAATTTAGTGATATGTCATTTCTAAGGATTTTGACAAGCTCTTCGTTGTTTTACTCATATGATTCTAATTAAGCCATAATTGTGCCATTCGTTTTAAAATGAAGGAAGAGCTGTTATACTGGGTATCTTTTGTGACAAGAGAACAGGATGATCCTTCTGAAATGAACAAAACAGTGTTGGAAAAAAAGAATAAAAGAATATGAGAATGACTCTTGAAAGCAGAAAGGAATACCAATCTTTAATTGGCAAAAGTTCAAGGCACACAATTTTATGTGATAATGTATGTTCAAAAACTGTTTATGCTTCTGAACTCCTTTTGAAAAGTGATTTGTGTACAGGCTCATCCACCACTTTCTTTTGATAGTCATGTGCAGAGTCACAGTATAACAAAAAAATGATATTTCCTAGTTTTTGCACAACACACAAGAATTACTGGCTGTTCAGCCAAGACAACACTGATGATGAGAATACATCTGGTAATAGAGTTGTGCATAGAACAAAATATTCACCTTGAAACATGCTTTCTTGGCCTAAGTAAAGGGTTGCCTCAGCTTGGAGGCCTAGATAGACAGTGAATGTTGCCTTGACTCCAAACTCTCATCATTTTCCAAAGCTTTAGAAGACTTTCAAAATGACTATAATGGGGAAATTTAAAAAAAATTGTAATAACTTTCTTTTAAAAGACAGAATTGGATGTTGCAAACAAAGTAATTCTTTGTTGTGAGGGAATGAAGCCTGACCAGTTTCAGAAAAACAGATGCAAAGGATGACAATTGTGGCAAACCAAAGGGTGAAATATAGTAGTATTAAAATATATTGTCAGTAACAGTTTTAGAATATGTTTTGAAATGTAATGAGAAGTGAAAGAGTAAGGTCAGGCTGAAGTCTAGCTTCCATTTGTATACTTTTTGAGGTGGCAATTGCTGCAGAACTATAGGTACAAAGAAGTTGTTATGACTTTAGTCATTCAGTGTTAGACCGGTGCACATATATATTAGAAAAATAGATTCTTTTGGATCTAATTGGTTCATAAACATTTTATTGGATCTGCCTGGCTAATAGTTGTTGGCTGGCAGATGGCAAGGTAAATTTAGGTCATTGGTCAGAGATGCTTTGATTCACCGTTGTCCTACCCTCTGAATAAAATTGTATAGAAGGACAGTTACAGGATATAGAAGGAGAGAAGAGAAGGTTAAGAGGTGATATGATAGCCCTGTTTAAATATCAGAAGGGATGTCACATGGAGGAGGGAACAAGCTTGTTTTCTGCTGCTCCAGAGAACAGGACCCAGAACAATGGATGCAAACTGCAGGAAAAGAGATTCCACCTCAACATTAGGAAGAACTTCCTGACAGTAAGGGCTGTTCGACAGTGGAACACATTCCCTCGGAGGGTGGTGGAGTCTCCTTCCTTGGAGGTTTTTAAGCAGAGTCTGGATGGCCATCTGTCGGGGATGCTTTGATTGGGAGTTCCTGCATGGCAGGGGGTTGGACTGGATGGCCCTTGTAGTCTCTTCCAACTCTATGATTCTATGAGAGGATGGTTTGTTTTCCTTCCATGAAACTGCAACAGCCATTACTTGTTCTGACAAGAAGCTGATGGGACTTATAGTCCAACATCATCTAGAGGGCTCCATGTTCCCTATCTCTGGTCTATTGGCCACCAGTAGAACTAGGAAGTGGTAGAAGACAAGGTAAGGTCTCTGAAGGTAGACGCTGTGGGACCTAGCTAGAAGAAGCCATCTCTAGAAGTGTTACTGACCCAAATAATAAATTGCAGAAGGAAGAGGACTTCTGAAAGGGCACCTGTGACATCTTCTTATCTGTGTCCTAGTCCTTAGTTAAATACACACACACATACGCACACCCCAAAAATTGTCACTTTAAAAAATAAATTTAATTCCTGATAAGTTTACACCAGAAATATAAACCAGGTGACTCTAGCTAGATCTGTTCAGGACCAAATGCTGCTGAGTTCAGTGAAACTTGCTCCCAAGTTACTGATGACAAACACAAGGGATTCAGTGTTGGGCAATTTTGGTTTTTATGACAGACTAGGAGAATGATTTCCCCTGAGATAATAGCCCACAAAAACAACAAAAATGTATGTTTGTTGGTGTTCTTCCACAGCAACACTAGAAGAGCATCTGGAACATGCACATTTGTGCATTCTCCAAAATTACAACAGCAAAGGAGGATAGAGGCAGAGAGCCTTAGAATGGGTTATTCTTAATACCACTTGGTATTGCATCTGAAGAACTAAATTTATATCCGCTAAAGCTCATGTTAAAATAAAAACCAGTTGGTCTTAAAGGTGCTGCCACATTTCTTTTTTCCTCCCCTTGCTCCTTTTTAAAAGTTAATGATATATTGAAATGAATATGGGATTAAACATATAATAAAAAGAAGGTAAGAACTAAAAAGAAAACACAGAAGAAGTTATATGATTTACAGCATATACACACAAAGTGATGTGGCAAATGAAAGAAAAATGAGAAATCAGGTGAGATAAGGGCATATTTATAAGAAAGAATGATATTGGTCTAACCAAGATAAAATCAAAGTGTTATGTAAAGATTGAACAGTGTCGACAGAGAGGGTGGGAAGCAAAGAAAGATTAAGGAAAGGAAATGTATATTTTCAGTAGATGAAATATGAGATGGGGAAAAAAGGATTGTTTTTTAATCCAAATTTTTAGCAGATGAGAAGGAGGAAATGCCAGCAACAAACAATGAAAAGAAGGAAACAGACTAAATGGGAACAGATTAAAACATGTAAAAAGTCAGATATTATGACTGATGTGGGCTACAACATTCCTCTTGCATCTGATTAAGCACCAACCCATCCAGAAATAAAGTATTTATGCACTTTTCTGTGAGCAGTGTCCAGTAGTTTATAAAATAAACATTCACAGCTTAGCCAGCCAAATGTGACTGGTGATGCTGAAAGGCGAGCGGATGCTACTCTGGAGAAATGAGGTGGACCTGCTGGACTTCTCAGCCTTTCCACCTTGAAACTTCTGCCTTCTTTCTTTCCTGCCATGTAGCCAGCTTGCCTGTCTCTAGATAGCTTCTGCCCATTTGTCAATCTTCAGCTGCGTCCACACTGGAGAAATAACCCGGTTTGGCAGGGGTTTAATTGCCTTGGCTCAAGGCTGTGGAATTCTGGGAGTTGGAGTTTGTTGTGGGGCCCAGAGCGGAGCTCCGCTCCGCTCTGGGCCCACAACAAACTCCAACTCCCAGAATAGAGAAAGGCAAGTAGTGTCCCTTAGAATTTCTCTATTTTGAGACCCTCTCAACAGGCATACATGTTAACAAAGTAAATGTGATCGCGAGCATTACAACTTTGACAGAAAATTTGGTACTAGAGGCAAAAATAATAAAAGTCTGTTTCTTCAAACACCCCATCCAAATGCTGATGCTGCTAAAAAAAACTCTCAGAAAGACAGATGACAAGGAGGACGGGAAAGATCTGGACAAGCATAAAAACATTTTCTAAGAAGGAGCTTCATTATCATAAGCGTTGTTAACTGAAGTATGTCTGTATTTCCAAACACACATCCAGAGATTACTTGTTTTTTTTAAGTACAGCAACACAGTTGGAAATGCCTAACTCTTTTAGAATACAAATCCAGAATTTTTAGAAGATGAGACTGGTGACCTAGGCCTATTTACGTGAAAAATTTAGCTGTCCTTACATATGGAGTTTCCCCTATTAGACCAAACAACGGTCCATCTCCATTAAAAGGCCATTAAATGGCCATCATGCCATTATCCAGATAGAGGTCCAACAAATAGTGCTGTTTAGCCTGTCTTCTCTGTCAGGAACTCTGCATGTTTCTGAATCCCAAGATTCTGCCCAAGCAGGTAAAGCATAACTAGCTGCATTAGACTGACATTTGATTTCATTTTGCCTTTGCATGTAATCTAATGTCTTCCCTTTCCTGTTCTACTTTCCCATGCTTATTATCATTGGCATTTGTATGCATCTTTTAAAGGAGGTGTTTCTTTGGAGAGTCTCCTGGATAAAACCTTCCTCGTGTTCTAAGACTGTATGGGTTTTAAAGGGGTTCTTACGATGTTTGTTAAATTTAGAGAAGGTATGTCTAAAAATTCGCTCACTAATTCATATTTCCATATTTGAACTTCAGTACTGACGTTTTTGGCAATAGGGCCTTAAAAGAGAGGCTAGGAACCTTTGGTCCTCCCAGTGTTTTAGAATCATTGGCTATATTTCTGGGGCTTCTGGGAGTTGAAGTCCCAAACATCTGGAAGGCCAGGGTTCCCCAAGCCTGACCTAGCAACGCCTCATGAAGATGTCAATACATCCTGACTAGTGGCAGCTTAACATATTTCTTAGAGGTCAAGGCTACAGTGTGAGGTAGTGGTTTGAGCACTGGACTACAGCTCCAGGGTTCAACTCTCCACTTGGCCATGGAAACTCATTGGGAAACTTTGACCAAGTCATAGAGGGCAAACAGGATTTAAACAGGAATTAAACAGGAAATGCCTTATGTTTAACATAGGGCATTTCCTGTTGCCTTATGTTTAACATAGGGCATTTCCTGTTTAATTCCTGTTTAAATCCTGTTTGCCCTCTAGTGTGATAAATAGAATACTCTCTCAGCCTCAGAGGAAGACCAAAGCAAACTCCCTCTGAAACCTTTTGCCAAGAAAACCCCCTGGAAGGTTCATCTTAGGTCTACCATAAATTAGAGATGACTTAAAAGCACACAACAACAACAACAACAACAACAAAGGTGCATGTATGCGTGCTCATATACAAAAAAGGTTTCAACCATAAGGAAGGACCACCTACTCAAGATCCATTGAAGTGCTCCTTTGGATTCTCTTGTCTCATCTCTGTAAGGCCCAGGTGGCCATAGATTCTAGATGTTGTTGGACTGAAAGTCCCAAAATTCCCCAGCATTGACTATGCTATCAAAGGGGCTAAACAAACAGGCAAAAAGAGGTGCTTTCAGGCTGGCTTGAAGGCGTGGCGTTTAGATGACACATGCCATGAAGCCAGCAGGAAAGTTCCCTCTGGGTACATAATGCAGAGAAAAGCCATTTCAATAAGAAACAGCTTTTTCCACTTCTTCCTGACTTGAAGCCATGCCATGTGGTGGTGACATGAGCACTCCAGCTGCCTTAGGAGCCAGTGGTGTGGTTGGTGGGGTTTCAATGTGGCTTTGGAAAAGGCAGCTTCAAGCGACTTTTTCCTGCCCATCTGTTTCACCCCTAAAACTGTTGGGAGTTGCAGTCCAACAACATCTGGAAGGACTACATGATTTACACACGGAAAATCTTGGATTCCCTTTAGTTTATGGCCTTGGATTTTAGTAAGGGAGTCAATTGCCTTGGAAACGAAAAGACATCTCTGTTCTCTTAAAACTACTGCCATAGAATTGTAGAGTTAGAAGACGTCACAAAAGCCATCCAGTCCAATTCCCTCCCATTCAGGAATATACAATCAAAACCCAATGTGATGTGGTCCAAACGAACTGTAACTGTTACCATTCTGGTCACAGTGGTGTGCCAGAGCTAAAACCTATCGATCAGTGATCCCCAAACTTTGGTCTTCCAGATGTCTTGGATTTCCGCTGATTGTTGACCCAGCTTGCTGGGGCTTCTGGGAGTTGAAGACCAAAACACTTGGAGGACCAAAGCTTGGGAATGTCTGTTCTAGATCATTTCCAAGGATCACCTTACATATAAGTGTATTCCAGTAATCCATTGGGGAGGTCATCAAGGTGTAGATAACCACACAGCCAAATTGTTCAAATTATTCCTGCCTCAGTCTAGTAATAGCTAGGCAACTCATGAGAAAGGAAGATCCAGTTGCCCCAAAATGATGGAAAAACGCATCTCCCTATGAAAATCATTTGCTGAAAAGCACCCTCTGTCTTGTCAAGTCGTGTTCTTTTTTCCCCCAGCTAGCATTCACCCCTTATTGGAATTCACCCAAATTTAGCTATAAAAGACAGATTATAGATGGAGGGAGAGTGTAAGCCTCCAGATGTTTTTAGACTGCAGTCCCCATAAGCCCTAGGTAGCATAGTGTATCATGTGGGATGCTGGGAGTTGCAATCCAACTACGCATTGTCCATCCCTGCTACAGAGGAGTGACTACAATGGTGAGCCTTTCTATACAAAATATTCCAAAACAAATGCAGTGGGTGGAAGGGGAGTTGAATAACCTTCTGTAATGTTTTCAAGGTCTATGGAGGCTGCGTTCACACTGGAGAAATAAACCGGTTTAAGTGCCATGGGTCAATGGTGTGAAATCCTGGGAATTGTAGTTTGTTGTGGGGCCCAGAGCGGAGCAGAGCTCCGCTCTGGACCCCACAACAAACTACAATTCCCAGGATTTCACACCATTGACCCATGGCACTTAAACCGGTTTATTTCTCCAGTGTGAACGCAGCCCTAGATTTTGCATGTGAAACCACTTCCTGGTAATTTGCTAGTCTTAGGTTTCTCTGCATTTAAGAATTAGAGTTGGTGTAGACTTCATGCTAAATCTCCTTCTCTTAACTCTTTTACTTCCCCACCACCTCTCCCTTTTCCTTTTGTTTCCTGTCTATTTTAGATTGTAAGCCTGAGGGCAGGGAAATGTCTTAATTAACAAATTGTAAGCCGCTTTGATAGCCTTGGCTGAAGAGCTGGGTATAAATAAAAATTATTATTATTATTATTAATTATTTTACAAACAATATTCCTAGACTTCCTGGAGATAAGGAATTTTAAATATACAGATATATGTGGGTTTTACGTAATTGATTCTGTGTCATGGATAGGCCACAGAAGAAGATATAAAACCAACTCCTTTCAGATAATGCTGTAGGAAAAAAAATACATTTGTTCAAGCAACAAATATTTCTTAATCACTCCTTTGGGATCATTTTAAGATCACAACGTGACCTGTGTCAGGAAGGAGTCCTTGGCTGCATCTGTACTGCAGACATAATTTAGTTTGACACTGCCAAGGCTCAGTACTTTGGACTGCTGGGATCTGTAGTTTGTTGTGGCACCAAAACTCTCCGACAGAGAAGGCCGAGCATCTGCTCCATTTCCAGGTCCTTCCACCAGGGGTCGACTTTGTTTCTTGTTTCTCCCATGAAGTTGAAAGGTTTTCATTCATTTTTGACAAAACCGGCTGGTGGTGCCAATGTGTTGTTGTTCATGACACACACACACACACACACACACAGCCTCTGTTTGTTCAGCGCCGTCTTTTCTGGGGAGATGTGTTCCCCCCAAAAGCCCCAGAACGGTTGAAAAATTTCAGAAATTCATTTTGAAAAACGCAAGCAATGCAAAAGTCGGCTTGGGCTGCGCCCACACTGGAGAAATAACCCGGTTGGGCACCGCTTTAACTCTTTTCTGGCTCAAGGCTGTGGAATTCTGGGAGCTGGAGCTTGTTGTGGGCCCAGTGAGTCGGAAACGACTTGAAGGCACAACAATAGCAACAACAACAGCAGTGGCAGCAACAACAACAACAGTAGGACCATGGCGCTTTTCATGAAATGATGCTCTTCCCGAGGTTCAACTAATTGGGGGAGATCCGCTTTTTAAACTTGGGGGTGCAAATTGGTTTTTCGTGCACCCTTTTAAACCCCACACAGACACACATTTGTTGTTGTGAAGACATCTCCAAGACCCGCTGTCCTCCATTGCTTTGCTTCGTTCCTACAAACTCATACCTGTGACCTCCCTAATAATAGAGTCCATCCATCTGGCATGCGGCCTTCTGCTTCCCTCCACCTTTCCTAGCATTATTGTCTTTTCCAATGAGTCCTTCCTTCTCATGATGTGTCCAAAGTACGACAGCCTCAGTTTTGCCATCTTGGCTTCCAGGGAGGTTTCTGGCTTGATCTGATGTGGGACCCATTTCTTTGTCTTTTTGGACATCCGTGGCATCCTCAGCACTTTTTTCCAGCACCACGAATGACTTGATTTTCTTTTCCAACACCACGAATGACTTGATTTTCTTTTCCAGCACCACGAATGACTTGATTTTCTTCCCCTCTTCTTTCTTAACTGTCCAGCTCTCACATCCATACATGGTAACAGGGAATACGAGGGCTTCTATGATTCTAACTTTTACGTTCATAGAATCGTAGAGTTGGAAGAGACCACAAGGGCCATCCAGTCCAACCCCCCTGCCATGCAGGAACTCTCCATCAAAGCATCCCCGGCAGCCTCCGTTTAAAGCTCAATTGTATATCTTTGCATTTTAGGATCTCTTCTAGTTCTTTCATAGCCACTCTTCCCATTCTTAATCTTCTTCTGACTTCCTGGCTGCAGTCCCCATTGCTATCAATGTCTGATCCCAGGTATGAGGATTATTTTTTACTGTTTCTATTTCCTCGTTGTCTGGGTTGAATTTGGTTTTCAGGCAAGACACAGACATACTTCCTAAAAACAAGGAGTAAAGCCCATGAAGACCCTACGTCTGAGTGAGGAGAGGGCCCCGGAGAGGCTGATCTTTTCCTTTTCTCTCTCTCTTTCTCTCTCTCTCTCTCTCTTTTCCCCCCATCCTCCCTACCCCTCGGTTATTTTCGCCGAGACGATATTAATTAAAAGCAATACATGATTAAAAAGTAAATGAGTTGAATAAAAAATTATCCCTCGCTCATTTTCTGATTATGTTAATTGTTAAAAAACCCTTCAATCACGCGGGTTGCAGTCAATGGGGCTTTAATGCGAAATTAGTGGGCTCTTGATAACTTCCCGTCCAGCATAATCCTGGCAGTTTAGTCATCATGGCTCTAATAACGAGAGAGAGAGAAAGAGAGAGAGAGAAAGAGAGAGAGAGGCAACTTTCTCAATATGGAGCACCAGACAGTTAAAGTGGTTTCAGACTGGATTATTCCTGCAGTGCGTTTTGGACCTAATTCAGGAGACTATTGCACAACTGGGCGATGAGCAAAGGAAGTCGGGTGGAAGGGAGAGAGAAGTTGCTGTTGCTGCTACTCCTCACCACCACCACAACAACAACACCACACACATACACACACTACGCAAAAGTTGTCCCGTCTCTGAGACTACATCCGCATTGGAGAAATAACCCAGTTTGAGACCGCTTTGACTGCCACGGCTCCATGCTGTGGGATGCCGGCAATTGTTGGGCTAAAACCTTCCGCAGCAGTTAAATCGGCGTGAAGCCGGATTACCACTCCGGTGCGGATGCGGGATGTCATTATTCCAGGCACGCCTGGTCACTTTTTCCACTTGGGAAGTTGAAAATGGGTGTTAATAAATAACAACGAGAGGGCTGCTTGTCGGCCCCGTTTGAAAAGCCAATACAGTACTGTAGAGTTTGGTCATGCTCCTCTCTCATTCCTTATTGATTAGAGTAATCAAGATAAAAAGCTAGCCCGGGCTCGGAGGGGGAGTCGGTTCAGTGGCATATCATTAAAGATAAGAGTCAGTTAATTCTGGAGCAAGGAGAGGGGGGAGGAAGAAGAAGAGAGGGTCTGCCTTCCTTCGCTGAAGAGTTCATTTGCATGAGATGCTGAGCCCAGGAACAAGAGGACAAAAATCACTAATTAGGGATTGCAAAGAGAAAGAGAGAGAAAGAGAAATAGGGCCGCCTCGAGCACTACAGAGCCCCGGAGGGATTGAGAGAGAGAGAGAGAGAAGGATGCAGGGGATGCTCTGGGGGAAATCTGGACCAGGAGACCTCACTGGGGCAGCCTAGGACCCCGACAAGGACCCCCAGATATTTCAGGAGACAAATCTCAGAGAGACCTGAGAGGTTTGCAAGAAAGTTCGCAAGCTAATAATAATAATAATAATAATAATAATAAGTATTATTTATATACCGCCTTTCCAGAAGATCAAGGCGGTTTATCAGCCGGCTGGCTTCAGAGGAATAATGCCCCCTTCCAAAGAAATCTGAAGCCCTGATCAAATATGTGACATACCCTTTTTTATAGAAGAATTTTTCACTATTAATTGATTGGTACATAGAATTTAAACATCGGTACATACCTCATTGGTTACAGAAACACATACATTTTCAGCAAGCACATGGTGGGTATCATCACCATCAATCCCCCTTTTCGGGACTGTTTTTTATTTACTGTCCTAGCATTCCGGCATTGCTTTGGATCATTACAAACATCTAGCCTGTATTCCACAGGTATTTGGTAAAAACCACTAGTAGACCTGAGCTTCTGGCAAATAAACAGGATACGTTGGTAGGTAAAAAAACGAAACTTTGCAAAGGGTTGCCCGTGGCCATTAGGTTGGGACCCATGACCCTGAGAACTTTATTGCTACTTCTAGGTTCGACAAAATAACTAATCAGTAGAGAAAACTATAGTTGGTAGAAGAGTCCCTGGAGCTGACTCTCCTGTGTGTAAAAAAAAAAAACCACCACTACTATAAATATAAATATAAATGGATGCTTCTCTGTCATGCCCAAAATGGAGGGCATTTGGGAATTCCTCCTGGGCAGAAGGTTGAAATGGAGGACATGTCCTGGAAAAGGAGGGCGTGTCTGGGCACCCTGCGCCAGAGCTTGAAGAAACAGAAAAGCAACAACAACAACCGAGCATTGGGAGATTTGGGTTTGGTGACATTCAGAGAATGAGCGAATGCCTCAAGCCGGAGGAGAGTCCTCCGAAAACAGCCCTCGGCATCCCATCCCAGCCCTGTTCATCCATCCATCCACCCACTTACTCCAGAAAGGTGTCAACATGCACCTGAGGAAGTAGGCTCAGGTCTAGGAAAGCTCATGCGACCAACGTCTTTCTTTCAGTGAGTCCCAAAGCGATTGCAAGATCCCTTTCTTTACTCCAGAAATGTTGGCTGCAGCTGGGCAACTCTCGAGAATAATAAAGTCTGCCTGAGTCGGTTTTGGTGGAGCTTAATTGATCCCGGCCCCTGATCTCTTTTTAAAGAGGAGCACGTCAGATTCACTAATGGGGAAAACCAACATTGGAAAGATTGGTTCTCAGCAAATCAACGGTGCCTCCTCCCGACTCTTTCCCTGTCCCTTCCCAAGTGAGCGTTTCCCAATAAAAGATGGCCTGATCCCGAACAGGCAGCCTCTAGGAGATGTTGGACTTCACCTCCCATCAGTCCTAAGAGGGAAGGCATGATGGGTGCTGCAGTCCAAGCATCCTGGAGGGCCAAAGGTGGCCGCCTTCCTCTGTTAAAGAGGTTGCCGAACTTCTCTCTAGCTGTCGAGGAATGCGACTTCAATTCTTTGCGAAGCAAAAGGAAAGCTGGAGCCCTGAGTTGGCTGTGGCTCGTGGATATAAGGTGAAAATACACCCACTGGGCGACTTTGGGCAAGTCACAGGCTCTCAGCCTCAAGGGAAGGCGATGGCCAAGCTCCCTGGTGGTTTTACCCGGCCTCTTTCGTACCAAGCTAACTTTAATATACGCAGGGTGTTCAGTTTATTTATGTTATCAGTTAAAGCGTAGCTTTAAAAAGAACACAAAAAGGTGAATAATAATTAAAATTAAAGTGATAAAAATTCAATAAAAGCCTAACATCTTTTTTTAGCAGGCAGAAGGAATCTATTTAGTAAAGTATTCAGTGAAAAGATGGCACGGAAGGAAGGAAGGACTCTTGTTTGGAGCTCCGGAGCTGGACTAACTGTAAAGTACTCATCCTTTTTTTGGTGAAAACATTACCACCCCGATAAATTTAATAAAATCTTGCAGCACCTTTGAGACTCCCAGAAAGAAAGAAGCTGGGAGCAGGAGCTCTCCTCCTAAGACTTGAACCTGTTTTCTCAAAGGCATCACCAAACATGCATCTACTAAGGAAGCAGGCTCAAGTCCAAGAAAGCTGGTGCTCCTATCTTAGGCTGTGTTCACACTGGAGAAATAAACCAGTTGAAGTGCCATGGCTCAATGGTGTGAAATTCTGGGAATTGTAGTTTGTTGTGGGGCGCAGAGCGGAGCTCCGCTCCGCTCTGGGCCCCACAACAAACTACAATTCCCAGAATTTCACACCATTGAGCCATGGCACTTCAACTGGTTTATTTCTCCAGTGTGAACACAGCCCCAGTTTCTTTCTCGCAGTGGGTCTCAAAGGTGCCCCAAGAGATAGAGGGACTCATCTGCCCCCATAATCCATTTATAAAGTTGTTTGCAGCAGGTCTGGGCCCAAACCTCCAGCTTCCCCCCCCCCCCCGGCCCTTGGCAGGCAGCCGCCTCTTCAGGACTAACTTAAGGGTAAAGGCATCACGCCCTTCGATGGGTTAATTGTCGGTATCAGCGAGGAAAGAGGCAAGGCTTGGAGCCGCCTCTCTAAATAAAGCCTCCCGTCCTCTGCTTCTCCTCCATAGCTCCCTCCTTCCCTCTCTCTTTCTTTCTTCACTGCCTCCTCTTCTCTCCTTTCCCATCCCCACCTTGGACAATTTAAAATGGCACAATGCAAAGATATAGCTGAGTTAGTCTGTAGTAAAATCAGTACGTAGAGAGAGATCTTGCAGCCCCTCTGAGACTCACTGAAAGAAAGAAGTCGGAGGCATGAGCTTCCCTGGACTTAAGTTTACTTCTAAATGCATCTGAGGAA
Organism: Urosaurus nigricauda; assembly: GCA_034509955.1. Taxonomy (NCBI): domain Eukaryota; kingdom Metazoa; phylum Chordata; class Lepidosauria; order Squamata; family Phrynosomatidae; genus Urosaurus; species Urosaurus nigricauda. The sequence goes on from JAOEGL010000001.1 coordinate 275,189,904, forward strand.
GTAGATTTACGTCTAGGAAAGCGCATGCTGCCAACTAACCCAAACTAACCTGGATTTTTAAGTATGCAGAAAGATCTTGCAGCACCTTTGAGACTCACTGAAAGAAAGAAGTGGGCGCCATGAGCTTTCCTAGGCTTAAGTCTACTTCCAGATGCATCTGAGGAAGTAGACTCTAACTTTTCTTTCAGTGAGTCTCAAAGATGCTACAAGATCTCTCTACATACTTAAAAAAAAAAGCAGGTTAGTTAGTACCTTGCATGGACTCCCTTTCTGCCCATGTTTTCTCAGTAGAATTCCACTGGAGCCTCCCTAGTAGTAAAGTGTGCTTAGGAGTACAGACACAAGGTGACCACCTGCCTGCCACGCAAGGGGGGAAAAAAAGATATTATTGCGTTCCTTCAAGTAGTTCCCGATTTGTGGCGACCCTAAGGTTGTGGGGTTTTCTTGGCATGATTTCTTCAGAGGGGGTTTGCTGTTGCCTTCTTCCTCTGTGGAGGCTGAGAGAGTGTGACTTGCTCAAGGTCACCCAATGGGTTTACGTGGCCGAGCTGGGAATCAGACCCTCTAGGTCTCCAGTGTCCAACACTCAGACCACTGCACCGAAAATACCATGGCTAACTTCAACAAGCTTAGTAGAGGAAAAACTGACTTAGCACAGGGTGACCAGACATCTCTTCTCCCCACCTCCCAACCCTAACCTTAACCTTTTGTCCAGGACGAATTTCAAAATGTCCTCCATTTTGAGCAGGACTAAGTAAGAAGTATGAGAGAGCCAGCGTGGTGCAGTGGTTCGAGCGTTGGATCTAGGACCCTGGAGAGACCAGGGTTCGAATCCTTGCTTGGCCATAGAAACCCACTCAGTGGCCTTAGACTTATAGAATCATGGAGTTGGAAAAGACCCCAAGGGCCATCCAGTCCAACCCCATTCTGCCATGCAGGAACTCCCAGTCAAAGCACTCCTGGCGGATGGCCATCCAGCCTCTGGTTAAAATACCCCTTCAATCCAGGATACGAATAAATACTATTTTATTATTATTAATTATTATTATTATTATTTATTAAAGACCTCCAAGGAAGGAGACTCCACCACTCTCCGAGGGAGTGTGTTCCACTGTCGAACAGCCCTTACTGTTAGGAAGTTCCTCCTAATGTTGAGGTGGAATCTCTTTGACCTTGGGCAAAGTCACGCTCTCTCAGCCTCAGAGGATGGCAAGGGCAAAGCCCCTCCGAAGGAACCTGCCAAGAAAACCCCATGATAGGTTCGTAATACTTCGGAAACGACTTGAAGGTACCCAACAGCAAGAAGCAGCACGAATTTCTACTTATATTTGTGCTTATTGGGTGGTGTTCTCCATTTTCTCCCCTTGAGTGTCTTACATTCCTTGTCCACCTTTGCGGTTATTGGGACATTTGGTCACAACGACTTCCTAGACTCTCGTTTCTTGTTACTGTACAGCACTTCATTTGTTCACTTGCAAGTGCAAGCACCCTTCCTGGCCTCTCTCTTTCTCTCACACTCACACACCGCTCATGTGCACAGTGTGACCTGAAATGCATCTATGTGATCGATGGGCTTCAGGCAGAAAATGCACACGCGGCAATGAATGAAAAAGTGAGGGAGGGAGAAGTGTAGGGGATGGATGGCATGAGTGAGCCACCACTTGATCTCTCTCCTTCTCACACTCCCACACACCGTTATTCTCCTCTTTCCCTCCTAAATTAACCCCTTCCCCCTAAATTAGCTGGTACCCTCCCTGCCATGCTTTCATGCACTGTGTCCAACAGTCCGGCATCATCCCCGTCCTATGAATTTCACCTCCAAAGCGGTGACATTTCACATTGTGTCCATTACCTCATTTTCGGGGAAAGGGACTGCAGTCAGCGCCTTTCCATTCCCTCCCTTTATTTCCATCTTTCTCTCACTCTCTCTCTCTAAAAGGCACCTGAGGAAGTAGACTGAAGCCTAGGAAAGCTCAACTCCTTTCTTTCAGTCAGTCTCAAAGGTGCGACACACAATAACTGTGATCTCCCGACTTCCCCCAAAAAAGAAAAAATCATTCCCATACCATCCCGCTGAACCTCTTTTTCTCCCTCCCCTCCCTCACCGCAGCAGTCTTGTTCATCCATCTTCTCCGCCCTTGTCTAAGTGTGTTGTGTGTTGTGTTTTCCGACTTAGGTCGGCCCTAAGGGCTTGTTTTGTGTTTTTGTTTTTGCAAGATTGGTTCAAAAGAGGTTCGCCATGAGGATTACATTTGGATTAATACAGGATAAGGTGCAATTCGCGCTTTCCCCCTTCCGTTGCTCAACTTCCCTCCTGCAAGAAGGCAGGACTTCTGCTTCTCTTTCCAATGCAATAGTCTCTCTCTCTCACACACACACCTTCAAGTGTCCCTCTTCCTCTTCCTCTCCACAGTCTCTCACACAAACCCATGGACCCCACAACAAACCCAGAATTTCCATAGCAAGCGAGTCAGACAAAGGAGCCCAAGCGCTGCCAAACCGGGTTATTTCTCCACTGTGGATGCACCCCCAGAGGAGAAGGCTTTTGCCCCCCATTTCTTTCCACCTCCTCCCAGTTTGGGGTCTTCTTTCCCTTTGCCTCCCTGCTGCTGCTCCTCCTGGCGCTTCTTCTTCTTCTTCTCCCCATCCCCAGAATAAAGTCAGCCCGCATTTAATGCTTGTATGGTGGATGCGAGGAGGCTTTGGCAGCCCTTGTGGTGTCGTCGTGGGAGTCTCCTCCTGGTGTCCCCCCCCCCCAAAAAAAACCCCACCACCAGCCCCTCTTCTCTCTCTCTCTCTCTCTCTCTCTCTCTCTCTTCCTCCCTCCCGGGAGCCTCTGACTCGCATGACAAACAGGGGGGGAGCAACATCTCTGGGAAATGTAGTGGGGCTGATAATAGAGATTTCTCTTTCATTTTTTACGCTTGACTTGGTTATTGTTGCCCTTTCTTTCCCTTTCGGGATTCCTCCGGAGGATTAAGCCTGACTTCCCCACCACTTCGCTATTGGCGGTCAAAGTGGCCCGAAAAAAGAGAAAGATGACAATCGAGGAGGGGGATCAAGGGATTGCCCCATTCTTTCTTTCTCTCTCTCTCTCTTCTCTCTTTCTAAGGGCTGGTTTGTGCCAGAGAGAAACACATCAAGTGACACATCAAGTGCAGGCGAAAGAAAGAAAGAGGAGGAGGTGGGAAGGGTTTTTTGGGGGGGAGAAGGGGGGCATCAATGTATTCATTGAGCTTGAGTTTCTCCCTTTTCTGAGAAGTTTTTTCCCTCCTGAAAAAAAGTAACGCTCGCAGCAATCAAGGGATTACAAACTTTAGGGCTAGGACTAAAAGGGGACCTGCTTCTCTTTTTCTTCCTTCTGCTTTTTGCTTTGCAAAAGGCAAAGCTGAGGTTTGGATGTGTGGAAAAATTAGCGGAAGGTGCGTGGATTTATTAATATGGTGGCCCTAAAAAAATCAGGGAAGGCCGTTGGGGATCCTTAACTCCCTGGTCCAG